>JAITYT010002364.1:339812-355408 GCA_025433975.1 Liostenogaster flavolineata | reverse complement strand
ATATATCGAGCACATACATAGAAATGCAATGGTCGAAGGAGTCGATGTTGAAGTTTGTGATGACATTATGCGACGGAACTTTCCGGTAGACCTAATAGTTTGGTAAGTTGTGGATGTTCTTAAGAAAATCTTGATCTGAATGAATTTCAGTGAACGAACGTAAAATTGAAATAACATGAAATTGAAGATAATTTCAGGTTATTCATAGATTAGGTGGTTAAAACTAAATGATATTCGTAGAAGAACGTGGAGCCTCGATTAAATTCAACCTTCTATTCTCATTTATCGAAACAGGAAAGAAGCTAGTTCTCTATGTAGCTCTCCTGAAGTATGATTATGAATGTATTTAAATACAATGCACGCGATCTCATCTATTAGTTTCATTATGAAGGAGTAGAACAATCCGTCCTTGTACGCAGGTTTCGTAACATCGTTACGAAAGCTTATTAGAGATGTCAAAGCGGAAGGAAATCCTTCGTCGGTCATAATAACGATACTATTGTATGTCGATATTTTATAAACAATCGTAGATCTCGCATGGATGTTTCTTAATATGATATTTCAAATGTCCATTCTGCCGATTTTATTTCGAGCAATTAATTTTACGAACGCTTGAAGTATCGATCAATCGATACCGATGACGAGTGTTGTTGACAAAAATATAGTGGTTGATGACGCTGATGAACACCGAGTGGCACTTGTCAGTACGCTTATGAATACAGGCGCGTCGATATTCGATAGGTGAGACAGCAACGTCGTGAACTCGAACAATAATTATAGCAGCGCCGCATAATGAAAGATTTGAAGAAGAGAATATGTAAAAAAATCAAAAAATTAAGAAATCGCATGTTTTCATTTTTCGAGTTTCTTAAGGATTTGTCCTACCTATTGGCTTGGAATTTTTCACAATTTTGGCAATAATGTCACTGTTGGTTTTTATTACTTCGAATTCCGCTTATTTAAAGTTAGTTCAAATTACCGTTTCGTGTAAACACGTGTAATTTTCACTTTGAAGTGGCGCGAACGACAGTATAACGTATTGAATTCATTTTACGTCATTCAAAAAGAAAAATTCGTTTACATCTAATCGACATATCTTGTCGTACAATAGTCTTATTTATCTCTGTCATCGTTCGTGGCAGATATTTTTTAGTGAATATTAAATTTTCCGTACGAACAGCACTGATTTCAATAGTTGAGATGCAAAGACCTATAACTTTGATCCGTTATTAGTTTATATCGTAATTTATTAACTAATCGACCGTCGGGAAAACCTTCCTTGTTAATGACATATCATGTTTTTGAACGAATATTCGATCTTTCCCGCATGAAAAGTTACCAAAACTATTGGATTTAATCCTAGCGAACGTGCCCTTTTCTCTTCACCCTTCTTCGATAGACCGTGAGTCGTTATCGCGGTTTTGCAAAAGTCATCCAGGAAGTTAGATCTGGTAGTAGTAAGTGGCGGTCGTATCTCAGGATCCGGGAAGCAGCGAGTCTATAGTAGGCGCGTCTAAACGAGCACGTGCCGCCTTTCGTCGGTTGAAAAAAGAAAGATGGAAAAAAAGGAAGAAAAAGGAGAGACGAAAAAGTATCGTTAGGTCGAGCGACGGCTTCCCGGGACACCTACGCGGCGCCAGGGAAATTCTATTTCCTATTCGTGCGTGAAATTCGGCGGTGCAGAGCATTTTAAAATTAGCCGCGCCTCCCGCGGCGCTCGCGTTAACGCGCTTTTAAGAAGATGGAGAAGAGTAAGTCGAGACGGAGGAAGATCGATGGAGAGAGAGGGAGAGAGACGGACGGACGGACGGACGGAGAGAGGAAAGTACACGCTCGCCGGTAAGTTATAAATAAAGCAATTACAAGAGCTACCGTCGGTCGAGGTGATTGCTCGACACGAGCAGCGTTAACTTTTCGAACGAACGCCGTACAATCGAGCAATTTGCTACGATGCCTTTTAGATATTTTATCGTCGATACCGCTAAATCGAGCGAAACCTCTCCATCGAGTTGGCATCTCGTAAATTCCTCCCGGTAACGACAAGGACGTGCACTTTATCGATATCGGTAATTTCGACGAGAACGATTCCGAGTTGCACGTTGGAGAATTTGGATAAATCGCTTAAATCTCTTTCGATCTCGACTTCGCTGTTAAAAATTCCACTCGTCACTGTACTTCGTAAATTTGTAAATTACGTTTTCAAAAATATCGAAGAGAGGAGAAGCCAACGGTTAAATTAAAAATTCCGTATTTTTGTTTCGTGTGCATCGAAGCATCGCGAAAAAAGATCGTGTTCCTCCTGATGGCGCAAAAGTCGTTCTGGCACATCGTTAGCGATACTGGGTTCGATAATCGAGGAAAATATTTCTTTAGCATGCGAAATACGTTCCGATTCCCGTATCGATACAGCGGTGCACCGTTACGCACGAAGTCGTCGTATTTTCTCGTATGTTGTAAATTACAAAGACTCTCCTAATGGCAGTACCAAGCGTCCACTTTTCCGTCTTATCGCTCGTGATTAATTACAAATCGAGGCGTACGGGGAAAAAATATTTCTTTGTACGCTTAACAAGAACGTTCATGGTGTATCTTGTTTTTTCCTTCTCTCATTCCTGCTCTCTTTCTTTTTTCTTATTTAAATCGAAACCTTGAAGTCGTCGCACTGCGAGCTTGCAAATGTCCGTTACGAGTTGCGTTCTTTCGTTGATTCACGATCAAAGGGGATCGAAAAGCGATCGACGCTCGATCGACGTGCGTCATCGTGTTAATTCTTCGGTATTATCACTTAATAACCGCCGTTAAATATCGCGCGGGCGGATGCTTTCGTTAAAACAGCAGACGAGAGCCGATAACGAGGATGACGACGGTTCCCGAGGGAAAAAGGAAGGGCAAGAGCGCGTTCCAAAGCGAAGGGCGATAATAGCCGGAATTTACGGCGTCGTGCAACGGCATTAGTTACGCGTTTTATCTATTCGAGGTGATTTAGGTATTTGCTTTTAATTGTTTCGCGTGTGGTTCGTCAGAACTGGCGCTTTGACACGCTTATTTACATACATTCTTTGCTTTCGTCCGTATGCCTGCTTAAACGCGTCTGTCGCCTTTGAATCGTCCCAACGAACGTCATGCGAGCGTATTTTAAAGAGGGATTTTCATATTTTATCGCGAAGGCGTTCCGTCGAGAATACGTTGCACCGACACGAGCTAAAAAAATAACGATTAACGTTTCTTCCGAAGAAATCCTCGCGAATTCAATCGTGCACAGAGGAGCACGAATAAACGCCAGAGACAACACGGAAAGAAATTCATTTCGACGCCGATAGAAAAATTCTTCCACCGTGAGAATCGAATTAGTGTTTAAAAATATACCGAATAATTACGAACACGAGGTTTTGTAACCGTTACAAGCACGAATATTTTTTAGTAAAAGTTTAATAAATGTAAAAAATTGTAATAAAAGTGGGACGTTGGAAAATATTATATATATATGGATATATATATATATACATTAATATAAAATATATTAATGTATATATATGTAATACGATCGATCATTTTGAAAATATCGACGGGCTTCCTAGGCACGTACACAGGCACGCGTCCTTTCGTGGAACGAATATCGTAGCCGCGTTTAGATCTCGGTCTCGAGGCCTTCGAGGGCGCGATATTTCGTCGACGCAACGACGCCGGCGACCGGCGTCAGCTTTTTCCATCGTCGATTCTCTCCCTGCTTTTTATCGGTTGCATTTCGCATACAGATCTAACCGTCGGCGGTTTTAGACGGTACGGCACGCACGGCATTTCCGGCAACCCACGCCGACCGAGTCGGAGGAGAGCGGGAGCGCGAGATGAACGCGTCGTAAGAGGAGCTTGCTTGGGATAAGAGGAAGGATGGGGGAGGGAAGGGAGGGTAGCGTCGTCAGGGAAATAAAAGGGTGTAAGGGAGAGGAGAGAATGAAGAAGAAGGAGGAGGAGGAAGAGGAGGAGAAGAAAAAGAAAAGGAAGCTATGAAGAAGAAGCGAGAGGAGGGAAGGAGCGCCGGATCTTTTTATTCGGTCGAATTCGTTTTAAGCGAGTGCGGCTCACACGAGACACGTGATAATCATCGCTCAGGGTAAAGACCAGACTTGCTTACGAGCGTAATCGTCGTTGTCGTTTCGTTTGTTCGTACGTGCGAGTTTGGTCAAGGTGGAAGGCTGAATGCATCGAGAGTGGAAAGGCCACGAGAGAAGAGAACGAATGGACTGGTCGACTGAGCGAATAGATACGCGATGATGCACGAGAAACGATTACGAATGGAATTTCGATGTTAGCTTCGCGTAAGTTACAAACTGGACGAATCGTTTCGGCTCTCGATGAACGCGTCTAACGATTTGCGTAAATGAGAATCTTACAAACGCATTAAAGAATCGGTATTTTCGAGCCATGTAAGACTGACATGAATCGTTATGTAGGAAAGTAACACGTTGATAAAGTAATTTCTTACGAGTTGGTAAGTTTTCGGAGTAATATTTAATACGTTTCTTACGGATGACGAGAATTCTCATTATTTGAAACGTTTAAATAGCGTTGGTTACGTATTTGGTAGTAATTTCATGTAGTTGTGAAATGCGTTAAAACAAAATTTAATGCAAACTGACGAGCCATTTTCAACGCCGAAAAAGAAAGTAACTATTTCTCGGACAAGATATCGATGCAAGCGTATCTCGATTAAAAAAATGTATCAGGTTGTTCGAAAAGTCATTTTGTTTTTTTTTAAAACTTTTGTTTTTTAATGTTGTTTTTATGAAAAACTGTTGGGAAAAAACGAAATGATTTTCCGAATAACCTAACAGTAAAATATCGAGCGATCAATTCAACGAGTAGTTCGAGTAAGGAGACGTCGAAATATCTGAAGTCGTGTTTAACTCACGTTTATCTTCCTTTCGTGTACGTACGCAAATATCGCAGGATTGTGCTCGAATACGATTCGACGATCTCCCCTTAATCTCGCCGGGATTTAACGGAACTTCTGTCGTACGACCTATCGAAATTCTAAGAAAGACGCGCAATCGGCAACATTTTTTCACATATGCGATTAGCGCACGCTCACGTGCAAGGAACGCGGAAATTTCGCTCGTGCGATATGCAGTCGGTTGGACGCGCGTACGCGACACCGATACCGTCGAGTATTTGCTTGCGGCGCCTTAGAATCGAAGAAACCGATTCCGTTTCGAGGCACATCGGTTCGTGGAAACGAGAACGAGCGTCTTTCCTTCCTGCGGTCTTTTATGATTCGCCTTCGAAGTACGGATCGTCGTGAGCTAGTGCAGGCACAACGATGGTATCGTGTTCGAGTGAAATCGTCGTTATTCCATTATTTTATTACCATTATCGTTTTATTCGTCGTTACTTTACGTACGGTATTTAATTACGTCGATTATTAATTCTAATAATTACGTCGTCCGACTGCTATGAAATTAAGAACATTCGTGTTCATTGGCACACCATAGGCGTGTTTCGAATAACAAACGTCCGATCCATCGATTAACGATGGACGTATTGTAATATCATCTTCGTCTTTTTCGTTATTATTATCGGCCGGACTGATTTATAGGCGGTTAATAATTTCGCGTTTGACACGCGTCCGATGACTATAAAAGCGTTTATTTAATTTCCGCGAGACACGCTTTGCGTCCGCGTAAAAGAGCGGAGAAATGCATAACCGCGTCGATATTAAAATTCATGCAATTAATTTTCCTCTTTCGTAATAACGCACCTCGAATGAATGAATTAATTGAGTCAATTATTCATTTATGGAACGAACGAATAAATTAAAAGCTTAACGATTGCCGGTAGATCGATCATACAGATAGTTAGATATTCTATAGTTCGTTAACCCTCCGATTACGGAGAGAGAGAGAGGATATTCCTATGCGGTCACCGTACCAGAAAAATTTTTCCAACGTATCGAGCGCGAAGGGAGTACGCGCGCCCGCGTCATTCCTATTTAATTTTAAGCCTAGTCCACGTTCGAACTACCGTTAATCGATCGTTCGTAGTTCGTTACTAATCGAAGCGAAGAGAATATTCAAAGAAATTCATTTCGAGGTAAGTTCGCTCGAAAGGGTGATCGCTTCGATCAAAGTATCGTACGTTTCTATCGATGCAAGAAATGCACCTATAAAGCACAACACCGCCCGCAAATTCGAACTTTCCATCTGTTCCGCGTCGCTATCGAGTCTATATAAACGTCGAATATTGCGCGGTGGCACGACACGCGATCGAGAGAAAGCGCAATTACGGAAATCGAGATAACGACGTGGCATTAAGAAACGCGACGTTTCTTACGAATATAATCTCGAATATTTAGCAAGGATAATGGAGAGACGTTTCCAAGTCGGCTTTCGTGATACCAAGTACCACGGGTCGTTCGAGTTTATTAGCATCGCCTATGATCAAAGGGAACGAAACGTTGATACGAGCTCTCGTGCGAGAATCGAACCACTTTGTTAAAATCGCTTTCAACCGCGGTACTCCGTCTGGCGTCGATTCTAAGAGCCCCCTTGTACACTGATTCCTCCTTCTACATTTGCATTCGTCTTTCACGTTGATTGTCGTCAACGTGGACGTTTACACGTGCAATCGCGAGGAGGATGCATCTCGTATCGATCGTCTAGTAAGACAGGGTCTCCAATTTTTTTAAAATCTTCTGCTTCGATATCTTAAAAAATGGCAGCATTAATTCGCTGTCACTGGTTCCTTTCTATTTAGTAGATTAAAATTCGATCCACGGTAAAAAATGTCTCGAACAAACTTCAATATGAAATTGTAGATATCGAAAGAAAGAATGGTCGGAATTTTGTAATTCACCGAGGCTTTTTATTTCTTCTTTTGTGAATCTTTCTGTTTGGAGCTATGGTATACAAGCTTCTTTCTTGTAGAGAATCGAGAATGTCTACGTATTGGATAAGAGACTCCGTGTATTCAATGCCAGTAGATCGTGACACTTTTGCATTTGCTCGTCGCAGGATATCGCGTCTACATTTTTTACGCAGAAATTATAACTACTTTTTATCAGACACGAGACCTTGCGCACGCTTGATATTACGTAAAGGAACTCTTGCTATCGTTCCAAAGACATTTTCGATTTTTTAAGTAGAAATTTACTTTTTTCGCGGGAGATTTTCGATCGATGCACCGATCAACTTAATTCAACTTCGTTTAAATTTAATCGCACTTATGCGATTGTTCCCGTGGCTCATAACGCGCGATATTCTTCTTTTCTCTTGTATAAGCGTTCGATCGGGCACGACGAGACGGAGAATCGCTTTATCCTTCCTAGCAATAAATATAGATGCGATAGGATCATCATTCGGGTGAGAAAACATCGTTGGTCTAGACGAGGATACCGCGAAGGGACGAGGAGGAGGATCGAGATTGAGAGGCTTGGCCCGAAGCACGGTGATTTTTCTGCGCATATTTATATCTTTTCTTTTTCTTTTGCCTCGTTCGTTCTCACCGCTACGAAAAATCGAGGCAAACGAATTGACTTGTGAAAGCCATATCGACCGACCTTGCGGGCATGCTTGACTTTGGAAGGAAATCATTTACCTAAGAACGTGCGAATTGCGTCGTCATTGCGAATGAACCGAAAACCGACTTTCTTTATGAATTTGCCATCTTGAATTTGTCTTACGTTTTTGCGAAAATCATGTTACATGTTGCATGAATTTTGATTAGATTTTTTATGATTTTGTAAATTTTTGTAAATGCAAAGTTTTAATATCAAAATTGCAATTGTTTCGTAGCAATATTTAAGAAAGTCGAATAAAAACGCATTCGTTCTTTAAAATTATTCGTGCACGTATAATCTTCTTCGAATGGACAACATTTTTTAGGAAGGTTCGAATCGATATCTCGATGATAAAATCAGGAAATACTTTTAGTATGCGAGCACTTATGTAAGTATCTACGACTCTTAGATGCTGCTAAAGCCGGTCAACGTCGAGTTTAACATCGCTGTTGATATCTACGTTGCCATCCTCTCTGAAGAGAGCATCGAATAACCGATACTAAAAGTATTATAATATCGTACCGGCGTCATTGCTGATCCAACAAACTTGCCGACAATGTTGACCTTAGTAATGTGAGACCTTTGCAACGATTTACAACTGCGCATTGTTGCACGATATATATTAAATTATTCAAGTATTTTCTGACGAAATACCATATGTTGATTTATAAAATATTTTACATATATAAATTATACATATCTAAAATGCTAGAGACTCGATTTACGATTAATTCTGGATTCGTATTTCATAGTTACGACGTCGTTTAAATTATGCGTCTCGTCAGACCATTTTTTTCGAATCTTTTTTCGTGTAATTTTAAAGATTGCAGAAATTCAATCGCATCATATTTTTTGAAACCTTTTTGATCACGATCTACGATAAAAGCGTATCTCGTACCGTGAACAAACAACTTTATACCATCGTATGTGAGTCGAAGAGAAACTCGATACTTAGCAAAATGTTGTACCAGGTTTGAGATAGCTCGAAGAACGAAAGCATCGTGCGTTGTGCAAAGGTACAGGCATAAATATTAATACAAAAAAATGATAACTGAAAAATATCGATAAAACGTAACTTTTCCAACATCATTATTACGTTCGAGACACGTTTCCTTCTTAATCGTAAAATTCCGATTGGTATTACTTTTTATTTCCTTATTTTAATTATTTTTTTAGGCAGTCGTGGATCCTCTAAATTAGTCTCGACATCGATAAATATACTTTTCGTCTCCTTTCCTCTCTCTTGGTCCTTGTGCGTAAGGAGCGAATGGGAGGAGAACGGCAGAGTTCTACGAGCACGAATGGGTGATTCGGGGGAAATTTACGCTCGTATCTTCCTTTCTTCGTTTAAGTGCGTCCCATTTGGACGCATCGAATAAATCTCCTCGCTCGTCACGCGTTTACGATCGGTTCGATTCGAGATTTCTACCGTCGCCTTCAATTCACTTCGAATGAATTTCTTTGCGTACGACCTTTCGTCCATACGAAAATCCTTAACGTTGTGCGTTTTTCATCGGTTCGCGAGCGCGACGATAAATTACGACTCGCTATGCTTTTTCGTACGAGACCTTCCGGGATCCAGCGGAAAGCTCGTACCGACGCGCAAGGGGGAAGAGAAAAAGAAAGGAAATCTTGATGAGAGATCGTCGAAGGCCTCTTCTACGTGTGTCGATACTCGCTTTCTATCCTTTTACGAGAACAATCATTGCGAGGACGTCTCAAAATCGAGGCTGTCTACGATTTCTCACGATTTCGGATGCAATATAATATGGAGTTTCGACGTTTTAAATATTTTTATTTCCGACGTTATACTAATAATAACATTACTTAAATCGTAACTATGTTATTGTAATTCAATTACGCTAATAACTTTACCTTACTATGACATATACTTTGAAGAAGATTCTACAGAGAGAAATATAACTTTTAAGTATCGATACTTCGGCATAGGATCGAGTTCTGTGATACTGTCTAAAAAAAAAGTTTTTTTATCTTTTTAACTTCGCCATATTTATTAACGTATTACAAAGTAGATAAAACTGCCCAATAAATATAATTCGAATCTATTTACAATTATCGTATAGTCGGAAAAATTAGTATCTCTTCCGTTCTTGAGGATTAATCCATTAATCCTTAGCAAAGAATCCCAGAGCCATTAGTTTTTATTTTCGCCTCGATTAAACAGAATCTTCTTAATTTAAGGTATTCTCCTCGCTCACGGACGTTCCTCGTACGAGAATATCGAAAAAGGCGAAGTCGACTCTCGCGCATCGTCTCGGTTATTCCGATTTAAACGTCCGTGTGTCGCGTTTAACTACGAGGTTTCGATGGTGTCTTTTGCCGTCTCTAGGATGACGACACGAACAACGAACGCGTGCGAGCAACCACGCACGCACGCACGCACGCACGCACTTGCCAAAACCCGCGTCTTGTGACTTTTTCACCTCCAGACAGGATCATTGATTCGCTCGAAGGTCGTCCTGCCCATTCTCAGTGCAAAAAAAGTGAGTAGCTACGCCGGGTACGCGTGTCCTCCTCCTCCTTCACCTCCTTTTTCTCTCCTTCCTCCTCTTGCTGCTGCCGCCGCCGCCGCCGCCGCTCGCTTGTAAGTAGATACGGACACCCACACGTAAGGCGAGCGTATCATAACAGGACATCGGTACGTCGTCCGTCCGAACGACCGGGTCGAAATCGCATACAAACGCAAATACGAGTGTGATCACCGCGTCGACGTACAATCGAGAGGAATGACTCCGCGAAAACGCCTCGACCGTAGAGATTTTCGTCTTTGTCGTTGTTTGGAAGAAACGTCTGAAGGAGTAGCATCTCGGCGCACGATAGTCCGGACCATCGACGTACCTCGCGTTTTACGTTCTATTTTTCCTCCTCTTCTTTGTCCACCTTGTTTCTTCGTAAAAATCGGTAGGAGCGATTTTAACCTCGTTTACCTCGCCAACGACACGCTTTTCTACTACTTTTGTCACCTTTTTACATTGTTCACGAGCGCAAATTTGTCAAAGTTGATCCTTGAAATACGTTGTTGTATTTGCAACGTTTCGAATTCGATTAAGTTTCACGCGCATTAGGAATATTTTCATTCAATTTTTTCATTGTGAAGTTTTTACGAATATCGGAGTTTCGCCATCTTCTTTTTGTCCTTTCATTTGTCATTATCGTGTAAATCGATATTATTGTACTCGAATTTTATAGCGGATAAAGAAAGAAATATATTATATCCTCCCCCTCCTCTCCCCTTCTTCGTATACACGATTGAAAAAGTTCGAAACGAACGAGTTCTCGTTTAGCGGATACATTGCTAGTGTCGTCATAGCATCGTCTATTACGGTTAACGGAAGGTTAATTCCGAATCGAAGCACGTCACGCTTTGTATGTAAATTATCGCGAGGTCTCCTGGAAGAGGCGAGGCGCGTCAAATCGAATTCGGTCGGTATATCGTCGTATCGACGGATACGTTCAGAAAAACTTTGCGAAACATCGAAGGCGAACGCCCTTCGATGCTCGTTTCGTTGCTCATTCTTATGCAAGTTTCAAACTAAATGGAATGGGTGTCGTGTGTGACGACTTTGAGAAAAATCGTGCGCGCATTCTCGTCGTTCTTCTCATTTCTCTGTTTTTCTCTCTCTCTTGTCTTCCTCTTCGATCAACGTTTTCTTCGTGTGCTTCTACTTCGTCGAAGACCTTGGCCCAATTTATGTCACGATGGTGGCTTTCTAGTTTCGATTCTACGGGTTAGATTTTTCGATCGTTTCTTGGAACTATCGATACGTTTTCTAGGATCGAGCGAGGACGAAGTCGAAGGCGAAGGGGATACCTTATCGAAAATCGTGAGTAAACCGAGGCGTGCGAGCGATCGAGGGACAAAAACGAAAGCCATGGAAGAGTAAATGAAAGAGAGATAGAATAAAAAAGAAGGAGGAGGGAAAACGAACGTGGAAATGACAATTCGATCGAAGAACGAAAAAGGCCGGGGAAGGGAGCGAGAGGAAAGAGAAATAAAACGAACGATTTTCCGTCCATCTATTACCGTCGAGTCCATTAGAGACTCTTTCGCGTCAACGGCTTTCCGTTTCACCGAATTATTTAGATCTCGTCGTTGAAACGGTGAATTTATGCATACACGTCTTTCTTTCCACTAGACAAGCAGACTATACGTTTCGAAACAGAACATGGAGCTGGATCGAAAAATTTCTTGAAAATTTATATCGAAATAACTCGTCTCTTGAGCGCTATTAGTCGACCATTCCCATGAATTTAACCACGAAATTTAAGTATGGCACAAATCAATGCATTGTTGCATAACACGATGTTATTACTTCTGACATGGTTTTAAATTAGTTCGTCGTGTCGATAATTTGTTAGGGCGCGAACTGTACTAACGGAAGATACGAGACATTTTTTCTTCGCTTCTCTTCGTTGATATCGTCGACGATTCTAGTCGAACTAGAAACCTATCTCGAAGCGAACGTAAATTCCGAACGATATGTCGGATGTCAGCTACTGGATCAATGTCGATTGTCGATACCATTACCTTGGCCGATCGGAACGTAGCAGAACGGAGATTGCCCGCTACTTTCTTTTCTAAATCTTGACGCGTTGACTCTTTCCAATTCGTTGGCATCGGGCCATATTACGCGGACCAAATTGGCACTATTTTCTTGCCACGTGACAGTCCAATGCACGCGCATGCATGCCCATTTTGACACTCGATATGTGGAAATTCGTAGCAATGTTCCGTAAATTCACTATGACGCTTAGAAAATTCCGAGCACGAATCAGTGAAATTAGTCAACGATTACGAATATAAACTGTTTCTCGCGTAATCTATTTTCGTAAGTACTGCGATATAATAATATGCTTTCAGTCAAAAGCAATACTCTTCGCGTATAATGCGATATTTAAACATTATTTTATCGCAGACGTTGAATCCTTCATAATGACGCGTTTTCTTCGATGCCTTAAGAGACTGTTAGAAAAACTACGAATCTCGGATGATCGATCGATTTCTGAGCTCCTAGTGTCTCGATTTTTGACTTTAGATCTACGTTCGAGTCTCATTACCTACTAGACATCCTTCCTGCACGCTCGTAAAATGCCGACTTTGATGATCTTGCGTCATTGACGTTGTCGACGAGCGAACGGACGAACGACCAAACGATCATGAATGAAGGCTCTCGTGTACCCTCGGTGTAGGGCCGGCCCGCACACAGCAGCAGCCACGGCATTTAAATACGATTTAAAGCGAACGCAGCCGAAACGGGTTGCGGAGGTCGCGCTTCAACCGTGAACGAGCGTGAGAAAGGATTCGGTCTGTGTCTGAGGACGACGATGATCTTCTCGATTGCGCAATACAAGTACGATGTCGACTCGATGTCGATGTTACGCCTATTTCGGCTAAAATTCATGGAAATCGACTATTTTTTCGGTCAAACAACGAAACAGCAAGCAACGATCAATCGACAAACAAGAAAAAACGAGTGTTTGGTTTAAGGAAAGTCGTTTGAGGTCGCTATCATGTTTTGAAGGATTTAATTTCGCGTCTTCAAAAAATACTTCGGCGTGTCCTTACTCGCAAGTTCGTATTACGACTTAATATGTTCAGTGGTGGACGTAATCCGTGATACAAAATTGCGCATTTCGCAAGAAAAAAATGCCAAGTCGGTGATATAAGATCGCAAGAGAATGATCGAACGACAAATTTTTTAAAATTGTAGAATTTCGTCTCTTTGACATTATTTGTATCTTTTAACTGATATCCTTTTATTTTTTCACGTTTATAATTTTTACGAAATACAGTGCATTTATTTATCGATTTACACGGTTCTTTTTTATAGAATTTCAGTTTTACACCGTTCTAAAAATAACGAAGCATCAAGGATTAAAACTGTCGAAAACAAAAGTGTATACGGTGCACATATTTGTGCGGTCAATTTTTAATATCGTTTGTTTGGTAACACTGGCATTGACCTCGAACAAGGGAATCCCGTTTTTTTTTTCTATTCGAAAGATATTCGTAGATTTTAAAAAAAATTCAAACTATTTTGTCCTTTTTTGTTCATTTAAGAATGGATTAATATTACGAACTTTTTCCCGCCACTGTATCGGGACGATCGTGCCGAATTTTAAACTTGTCATGGCTACGTGACCGATAATCGAGACATTCAACACGGACGAAACGTACAGACAGTAAAAGTGGATAGAGGCGGGCTGTAAGTACAGACGTTTCATCTCGCATTAAAACTAGGAACGCGATAGGCTCGAAGGACGGGATAAGATCACTGAAAATCCGAACTTTTCGCTTTCGTATTTGCGTTAGACACCGAAACGCTAAGTTTTAAACACATACTAAAACGTTCGCCGTACTTTTGTTTGCGCGCGTTCCGTTATGTTTGCCGATAAAACCGAAACGAAGGTCTTTCTTTGCTAGGTCGTTTTCTAAGGCTCGTTCGGCCTTAGAAATGCGATTTCGTGCGCGCACGCGTTTCATGGGCGTTTACGAAAGCACGTTTCTTCGTGCGTCGTCGTCGTGGTATCGTCTGTGCGCGTATCGATGTCTCTTCGATCCTGCATCATAGCGCGAAGAATAAAGCGTGACCAAGTAGCTGCAGCTTGTCACGTTTCTGTGCTTGAGATGATTTCTCGATGCGTACATTGGGTTTCGTGGTGCTCCGTCGCGCGTCACCATTTTGTCGTTTGCTCGGTTGTCCTGGCTCGGAGGTGTAGCCATTTACAAACACGTTTGCGGACTTGGCTCGATCCTTCGTGCGGTTGGTTTTACGCATCTATGTGTAAATTTCCCCCTTTCGCTTTCTTCCACGAGGTATCCTCGAAAAGTATTAGATTGCAGCGCGCAGTTTGCATTCGGATTCCCGAGCATTTTCGAAGCAACGTCCTGCCTCGTTTGTTGAAAAATTAATCGTCGACTAGTCGTCTCCTTTGTGAGATTTTTGACGATTAAGTTATTCGTTCAACGACACGACAAGCATGTACAGAAAGCGATAATGATAAGAAAAACTAGTTTGCCTCGGTGTGAAATCAATTTGAGAAGGTCTTCGACTTTGCAGTAAATTAAAAAATTATTTTCCTCTTAATGACTCCGATTCTGAAGGAGCATACATAATTAGGATAAAGGAATTACATAAAAAATGAGTAGAATTTTTTAGATTATCCTTTATCGGTAAGATCTTTTGTTTGTGCAAATGTTTGTTATACGCGCTTTTCCTTAGAACGTATCCCATCGCATAAAACGAGAGCTCACAGAGCTCACTTATTTTCCGAATCGAATCAATCCGAACGGATTCTTCTTCGCGCGTTGTAACGTAGACGCGCGCACGCGCATATTCGTTGGAGAATCTTAGGTGGAAAATTTATGTCCACGGCTGTAAGTAGAAAACCCGTCGAGCGTGAAGAAACGCTCGAAAGTATCGTAAGAAAGCGTTCAGACATCAGGAATTCTATCGATCATCGTAAATAAATCGCAAGAGAACGTTATGTTAGTCGTATTTTACGTCCGAGGGTTGCATCATGAGAGAGGAGACGGTCGTCGTTTTAGCGCGAAACGGGACGCAAGATCGATTACGCGATCCCATTCTCATACGACATATTTGCCTCGTCGCGCCGCGGCTTCTTCTCCTTTTCTCTACCTTCCTTCTGTCTCAAACTATTTCTTTTCTTCGTATTTATTTCTCCGCGTCCTTCTTTCTCTCGGTGTCGAGCATGATCGTAAGGAGGAGATTCTTCGCACGCGGAGTTGGGAATCCAGGCACGTTAGTGTGATCTATCGTACTCTGTAAAACCGCTGAAAGTTTCGTGCGACACGCTCGACCGGCCAGGAATTTTACACGTTGGCAATTTCGAGGACACGCTTCTAACGTGTCTTTGCTATTAGCGAGGTCGTATAAAGGAGGAATAATTGCAAAACTCTTTGATACCTTTCGAGGTCGTTGGTTCTTTTTTTTTCTTTTTTTAGTTTCCTCTTTGCCCCTCTCTGCCTCCTTTTTTCTCTCATGCTTGTTCAAACAGTTCC
>JAITYT010002364.1:314367-337171 GCA_025433975.1 Liostenogaster flavolineata | reverse complement strand
TTTAATGATTTAAAAAGTTATTTTTATGTTTTCTTGTGCTTCTAAAGACACAACGGCGAATTTATTTTGATAAAATTAAAAAAAAAATTGTGTAGCCTTTTTTCTAACTTTTTCAAACTATTTTTTATATATCAATTCGAAATTTTAGATCAATACGTCAATGTTAGTTGAATAATATACAATAGAAAAACATAACAGAATAATTTTGGTTTTTTATTTTTAAATCGTTAAAAGAAAAATATTCACAGTAATTATTTAAAGAAATAAAAATGTTTGCATTTTCTATACCTCCTATTTTTGTAAAATTTTCATGTTTTTTTATGAAATCTGTTTCAAATTTTTTAAAATGTACATACATAAATTTATTTACACATAGATCACTATTATTTACATATATATCAATAATTTAGCCGCGTGTGGTATATTTTAAAAAGATTAGCAGATGTCAGAACTATGCTAGATATAAATAGGACCAAAACTGCGGCTACAGACACACCTCAAAAAGTGAGAGAAAATTCTTTCCTCACTCTCCCCACCACGGTAACGAGAGCGGTCCACGGCTAAAGCAGCTTAGTCCAACCAAGGAGTTAATAAGACCGAAGTTTCGCGATCGTCAAAATTGCAACGCATTTTCTCCGGGAATAAATATCCTCGGAAACATCCGCTCCTCTCGACATCCTCGTCGATTTTTCCTATTTTCTTATTTTACAATGGATATTTATAATTCTTAACACCAGAGCGGATTTTCCTGATGGTATTATCGTTCAAGGCGAGCCTGTGCCTTCTTCTCGCTTTGTCGATAAAAATAATTATAACGATTATCGATAAATCATGTCGAATCGATGCGATCTCGAGAACGAACGAAATGGGGAATTTTATCGTTCAGGATCGGAAGCGTTTCAACGAAACGACGAGCATCTCGAGCGACTCTTCCCGGAGATGACGGTGAAAAGGGTCGGAGCTAGGGCTAATGCGACGATATTTCTTTCCGAACGATGTCGCAACGCGTATCTCTCACAAAAATACCTTCGAATTCCCCTTCGGATCTTTGTGCCCGGTATTTCGTGGAGAAACGCGGCGAGACACGATCGATGCGGTATAATATCTGTTTCGCTACTTTTCTTTTTTCGTAGCGCGATCTCGAGTACGCTAATTATAAACACGAAGTCAAAGCGCTCGGTGTAGCATAAAATCGGATTAAATCGAGCATTAAATGCGTACGCGCGACTCTCGACGGTCACTTCAAACGCGAACGCGTTACTTTCTCGTAACGCGCGCACGCGCTGTTTAAATCTCTCGCGATTTAGGTCGATTCGACTCGCACGATTACGTTGTCGCGATTCGACCTAAAATCCAAGATGCGAATTACCATTCGATGCTTTCGTACGACGAATGTACGATTCGAATCGACCGCGAATTCTCTGCTTCTTACGTCCCGTTTCGAACGTTCGCACGCGGTCGTCACATGTTGCGAATTGCAACGGACGCTGCGCAATCATATCGCTTTCTTCCCTTCCGTCGTAACGACAAGTTCTCTCAGTTCTTCGTAAATTAATGGGGATTGTGTTCGAATAGTTTTATTCGTTTCAGTTTTTTAAACTTATCAGTTTACGTGAAAACTTTATTCTTTGGTTGGATTGGGTTATTGCCTTCGATTGAAGGTTCGTGTTATTTTTTGATGTTCTTTGCTGTAGGTTTTAATGTCTCAGTGGCTGTGTAGTCGCACTGTAAATTCTTCTTCTTCTACTGCCACCTTTCTTCGATGAATAATTCCTACGTGTCTCACGCGTATCAGATTTTCAATGTTAACTATCGTGATGTCAGTGCGGACGTCAGCTCTCGCGTGTACTTCGTTATCGGAGCTAGTATGCAACTGCCAGTGCTGTCCATTCAGCTATTTTCAGTAAGTATACGATCGGCTTCTGAGTATCGTATTTCTTTATCTCACTTATTTCGTTTTGTGTATTTGAAATTCTTTTCACTTTCCACTTTTCACTTTTCACCTTTCCTCAGTCGTTTGCGACGTTTCGAACGTCACGCGTGAGATTATTAAGTAATTAAAAAATCACCGATCGAAATTTCATGTCGATACTTTATTGCGCGTCACGATTATGCGTACAAGATCGTTTTACGATGATTTACCGCTTGTCGCTTCATTAAACGATGAGGCAGTGAGTAATTTCGTGTATGTTTTTTAAGCGGTGGTAATCGAAATTGCAATCGTATTTACATTTTTCATAAGAATCCCAGTTTTCGGACGAACATTTAAGTTCTTACAATAATAAGAAATAATAAAACGTGTTGTACATATTATGAATCGTGCACTCTAATACCGAATATTTATACACATTTAAAAATATCTATTTCACGGAATAATTCTTCGGAATAATTGTTTTTATCATTAGCGCTGCGATTCGATAAATAAATCCTTGCAATAAAAACGCATATTAATTACGTTAAAGAAAAAAAAATCAGATCGCTGCTTCAATATCGGGAAAACAGGAAGCACCGTGTCAATTTACCAGCTGCCAAGTGACATCGTTAGGCGGTTAATCGAATCCGAATTTTCTGTTAGATCGATTTTTTTTCGAGACACGAGGATGGCCGATCGGAAGCTTCGATAAAAGTTTGCTTTGACTGGTAGTTACGCAGTTATTTATCGGAAAATTTCTCGGCGTTTACCGACGTCTCCTACGTTTATTTATCGTACGCGGAGAGCGCGCGTTTATTCGCAACGCGTCATCAAATTCCACAAGAGGATCGTATTCTAGCGCGTCGAAGGTGGATTTCGCTCGTCCCTTCCTCCGTTGATTTTCCGCGATTAAGTTAACGCGCGGATCCTCGACGATCCGTGACCGACTGAGAAGGAGGAACGACGAGATGATGAAGGAGAGGAATACGAGAATGCGGAAAAACCGAAAGGGAATTTTTCCGTCGATGCGGTGGAAGTCGAGTGCCGCAAGAACGACCCCGACTCACGCAGGATTTCTCAAACTCCTTGATTGCTCATCGATGACCTCGGATAGCCAGGACGAGAGGGCAGGAGGGGGGAATAGAAGAGCGTCGTTGACCTTCCAGGTCAGGGTTGACGGAGCAATGGCACGCGTTACACGTCTGGAACGTGGAGAATGACGCACTCGTGGGTTTGCGAGTGGAATTTGTCGTTACTTTCCTATTCCTGGACGAATAATTCAGATCGAGAGTCGTCCGACAAGATGGATCGTCATCGTGCATCCAGATGCATCGAATCGTCAAGGACATTCTGGAGAAACGCTTCCATTTTTTTGGCTTGACACGAATTTGCCTTTATCGAGGCGGCTAAAAATCGAGGAAGTTTTCATTTTAAATTTAAGATCGTGGCCATAGCTCTACTTTCTAGTCGTAAACAAATATTCCAACTCGAAGAATCACTGACAAAATTGATCGCCACGATGTTTCCAGATCCGTCGAATCGCCAGGGACGTTCGTGAGAATTCTCGTTTTTCGAAAATCTTTTTCATCTCTCGGCCAGGCACGAGCTTTCTTTTCGGCAATATCGGGACGTCTGAAAGCCCAGGAAGTTCTGATTCGATGAAAAATTGAACTTCCAAGTGGTTGGTTTATCGTTTGCCGTTCGTCTTTTTCTCTGGTTTACGACGTCGAAAGATCGCGAGAGCACCGCTGTATTAGCAGAGGCTCCTCTCCCGACGGTCTACTCGTCGCCAAAGAGCTCTTTGTTATTAGGCGAGCAATAGTAAGGGTGGCAAAGGCGGTACGCAATGCAAATAGAGGCGCGAGCCTGTGTGTATTGACGGATCCTCGCCTTCCGCGCTTGTGTCTTACCCACGTGTATACCGGGTGATCGTAAACGTCACGAACCAAGGTAAAATTTACGATTCGCTGTTACGTGGAGGGATCGTGAGTGTTTTTCATAGGAGAAAGAAAAACAGAGAGGAACGGGAGAAGTCGAAACGCGCAGAAAGAAATAAGGCTCGATTCCATTTGCTCCTCCGATATTCCCAAGCGATACTCATACCTATACTTTCAATCTTAATAAACGTCAAACTGATGATATTTTTATTTTATTTTATTATTATTTTACGATCGTCCTGATGATACTTTTCACATCTATCACGTATTAACTCTTTGCGGACGGGTCACTTCGAAGCCAAACGGAAGATAATCATTTGAAATTGCCAGCCCACATTTCTGCACACACGCATTCATTGTTAACAGCACACCAAGACCCTATTTCAACATCCAACATTTTTCATAGAATCAATACAATTATTTTTATTTGTTTATTTAAAAAAACTTTCTTAGAGTTGGTCAGTTGTCTACGTTGGACGCATATACGCATATAAAGGGTTAAAGGCATTCCAACAAGCGGTTCTGGAAGGTCGAAAAAAAAATATACTTAACAGAAAAAAAGTTAGTCAAAATCGTGGCCGTTGCGAATCACTTTTTTGGCAGTAAGTATGTACACACGCGGACGGACGCCGAAAGACACGTAGAGGCATACGCACTCGATCGGCTCTACTCTTATCACCGTAGGTAGGCGAGTTGCACGGGTCCAGTCACGAGCGTTCTTATCAGTTACACTTGACAGCGCGAGACACGATCGTTCCACTTCCGCTTCCACCTGACGGCTCGAGCAATAACAAACGTCGACCTCTTGGAAACTCCATCGGTGGAAAGGGTAAAAATCGGGAGCGACTTTCTCGTGCGAGGGATCGAGCCTCGATAAGGCGCATGCGATCATCACTGCAGATCGTCACTGCGACCTGGACTTTACTCTCGCTACCGATCGATTCTTAATAAAGTCGATAACTATCGCTAATTACTGGCGCGCGTTGATGCGTGCGCGCCGGTATCGCTTCCTTATGCGTATGCATGCATCGCCATCCTGTAGGTGCATCGCGCCGCGCTCACCGGCTATGCAAATTGATGCCGATGCAATTTGCGAGCGTACCTGACACGCGCGATATAAGGAGCTGCGGAAGGAAGAAGGAAAGGAGAGAAGAGGAGAGGAAAAGAGAGGTTCGCCTGGTGATTCGATTCCGGACGAATTAAACGGGAAGTTGGATGGTGAAGGCAGCTTTTCGTAGTGGCGAGGAAGGGGGAAATTCTACGGGGTGACGCGTTTAAATTCGATCGTGGAAGAAATAAAGGCGAGTGAGTTCTTTTAGCTTCTTGGTCCGTGCCTGGAATTTAAATGGTGCATTCGTTCGATAAAAAATGATTGCACCGTTCGTACGAGGTAAAAACTAAGGATTATCGTTTCTCGATAGGCCACATAGAGGCCACGAAAGTGGGGCGGAAATGAAACGAGGCAAAATGTTCTCTCCTACTCTGTATCGGAAGTCGATTTTACATACGTAATTCGATGGCTCGCCTTCGAGTCGTTCCTTCCTCCGGACGTAATCGTTCTTTCTTGTTTCTTTTTTTCCATCGTGCGAAAGGAAGATCGTTTACTTTGCGCTATCGCTTTAAAATGTTTCCCAAGTTCGACGTTAAAGATAGAGTTGCCATCGACAACGAATTTGTAATTTGCATAGAGCCAACTTCGAGTAAGTGACACTCGAAGCCGCTTATCACGCGAACGAGCGAATCGCTTCAGACGAGTCTTATTATCGAAATCTTTTGTTTAATAAGTACAAATACACCTCGACGAAGAGACACTCGTCGAGAGAAGACGAATGGCAATTCGTTGGCTCGCAAACTCGCCTTTATATTCTCGTGGACACGTAGTCGCTGCAAAGTCGCAAGTTGCACGTTCAAAGGCGTACAAAGCAACAACGGCTACGACGGCAGCAGCCGCCAGAGATATGCAATCAAATCTAATTTGCGGCGTTAACACGAGGCGAAGGTGTGCCAGATACGCTTATTATAGATGTAATTTTAGATCCGCCATTTTCTATTATTACCGAGTAATAAATTTCGCAAACAGTCGTTAGAATCGTGGCGCGAAGGTGATCGAACAGGGATCACCGACGCCGTGTGCGCCATCCTTCTTCGAGCTCCTAGGTACGTCGTGCTTAGATGACTGGTCGAGAGGGTCGAAAGAGGAGAGGGGAGAGGGAGAGGAGTAATTCTTTTCCAAGAATACGTCGAAGGTACGTTGAAAATGAGTGGCGACTGGACGATGCCAGTCACGACGATCGTCTCGAAGAGATGGAAAATCGATAAGATTCGAGGCGTACTTTTCGATCGAATGCAAGACTGCACCTAGATACTCACGTTTCGTTTCCCTGATCCTCGCGATAGATACGCGTATCTACCGATGCATTGAATATTAACGATATATATATATATATATATTTATTTTTTTTTATTAGCGCTATTATTCCTGACGTTTGCTATCTCCGAAGCCAATAGATGCGCACAAACTGTAGACTTGCAGATACTGCACGAATACCAGGTAGTAACGTATTTTTTAACGCACGGCGCATTCGCCGATCGAGAATCGCGATACGTATTAATAAGGTATCGCGAACTTACTTACGATCTAGGTAAGGATGGTAGTTTATAACGCTATAGTGTATCGCATAGAAGAAAATTATACCTACGATCAATTTGCTTTTTAACAGTGTTTAATGTTTCCTTCGAAAATGCTAAGAAATTCCAATGAAATATTTCTTAACGATTCGTATTGGCAGTAAAAAATATAATTTCAGGAAAAAGTTTCTCCTTTGAAGCGCGACGAGTTGAAGGAGGCGCGGCGTCGAATAAAATTGATAGGTTTTAAAGATTTCGTATTTTCAATGGCGTAACTTGCGTTGCATGTAAATAAAATCGTCGTTGCTTTACGTATTAAATTTAAAGTACGTTCGTCAAATTGAAACGACGTTCCTGGATCGAGGTATAAGTTACAAGACACGGTCGTGACGCAAGCCGATGAGATTTTGCTGCTTGAGGAAGATCTCGGTGTCGCAAAGCGTATGAATGCCTTTTATTCGAGTCGAGGTAGCACAAGAGACGCGTTACCAGGGCAGTCCGTCGCAAACATTAATCGGAATCTCATCGTTGATAGTAATTAACGAGACATTTGGAATTAGGTTCGATATACGACCGATTACACATGTTAAATCAGCGCATGGTACCTGACTCCTTTGGTACCCAGGAAATTATTCGGTCGTGTAATTTTCATTCGATCGTAGGATTAAAAAGTCCTTTTTGATTAAAAAATCCCCTTTGATTAACATTTTTGAGCGTTCATCGTTTCATTACTTTTTATTTTGTAGAATAACTTCAGCATTTATTATTTATCCTCCAATTTAAATGGACGTAATAATTTTAGTAATCGGTGCGACTTTCTCGTGAAAAAATCTCACGAGTGACCAAATTTTTCGGATATCGATGCGATTGATCTTTTCGAGGCTATATTTCACAGAGAATCGTAAATCGTGATAACCAAGTAGGCGTACTTTTCATCCATTCTGTCAGCAAAACAGTCCAAGTTGTCGTGGGTCGAACCACGTAATTTTGCGGTTTGCCAGCCATTTAAGAACGCGTAAAGCGTCCGCATTTGAAACTTCACGGATTCGTCGTGGAAGCGGATTATCGAGTGACGCGAGTTCCGTAAGCGCCAGCCTTAGTAGTAGCTCACGGACGAACGAGTCGAAGTACCTCGATTTGTGATCAGGTTGGCCTTGATTGGGAAAACAACGCGACGAATGCGCGCGAAGCTCGACGTGTTCGTAGAGAAACACACGGAACGACGCGCCGCCGAATGTAATCGTGGCGATATGTGTAAATATAGACATATACGTGCGCAGTATACACACACATACGCGCGCGCTCGTCGATCGTTCTTTCGCTCCTATACGACGTATAAAAGCATCCATAAGCGGCAACGATATGAAAGATCGACACGGTCGATCCAGCAGCTGGTTCAGGCGTAAAAATGAAATTGGATTTATTTCGACGATCTATTACTCGTGTGTAAGGCGATAAGCAGCTCGTGTAGCGCCTTGCATTTCGACATGACGGATACGACACTTAACGAATTCATAAACTTTATCGATGGCAATAATTTCGACGAAAATACGAAACGGGCCTTCGCAGGGAACTTGTAGGAACGAAATGTCGAAACGACATCTCATAAATGTATAGAAAATTATGTTAGTCGTCTTTTCTATTTTATTTCGTCGTAAAGGTCGAAAGAAGACAGACTTTGTACTGTGTTTCAGATCGATATCAGCGACAGGACCTCAAAGATTTTTCTCGAGAAAGTATCTAGAAAGTATCATTTCTTTTTTAAGGCGCGCAAACATTAAATACGATTCAAAGGCACTTTGATCGATTTAGTGCCAGTCTTCTTTTTTCCTTTCCTCTTGAAAAAGAAGGGAATTTTCTCGTCCTGCGATTCCATTTTCCTTGGCAGATCCTTGGTCATCCAACAATTAGATCGTAAGTCTTCTAACCTGTTACACCGTCAATCGTTCCTTTCCTCCCCTCAATTTACTCCTCTTCGTCCTTACGTCCTGCAATCGGTCTCACTGTCGCCTTTTCTAATTTCAATTTCCACCCCCGGATAACCCGGTAATCTCGTTACCCGCGTAATTCCATTTGGATCGAGATTCGCTAATTTTCTTCCGCGTACATTTCCGTCCCTTTTCCCCGCGTCACCTCGCTAATATTCTTTTTCTCCTATCGGTTGATCAACTCTAACCCACTTTAAGCTATTCTCGTTTCTCTCGTGACGTGGTCTTCTCTCCTTCTATTTCTCTGTCTCTACTTCTAGCCCTCCCTCCCCTCCATTATTGTTCTCTCCGTTTCTTTTAATTAAATATTATTCCAACAATTTCTGAATCTCTTCTGCCGTTATTCTCAGTGTTCTTTGGTTCTTTTCTCGTAAATCGAATAATAGAATTAAAATTACCCGATGAACACTGTCGATCACGACAACACTAGTGACTCTTGCCGGTCTTCATTCAAAAAGCCATTTCCGTGGATCAGTGAACTTATTTTCACGTAAGAATGGCTTGTAAGATATACTTTTCCATTCGTCGCGTAGAATGTTATAACGATCGTTGTTCACGAAATTGATTATTCTGTTCGGAAGTATATTAACCGAATAATGAAATTTTCCGGTTATTCCGGAACTCTGAGGATCAAAAGCGACAAGGTCGAAAACCGTGTAACTCGGTTTTTGCGACGTGGGTCCTTTTTGCGGCGCAAGCATGCCGTGGTCGAATGTTTACGAAGCCTGTCGTCTCGACGAAGTCGATCGAAATGCGCTACCACTGTGCGGAAAAGCCTACTTCGTTGCGGACGAGTTTGCACCTGCTACTTGGTCGTATTACGACAGTTATCGTCCCCATAGCATCGCGTACTTCGGTGGCATCAAAGACGTAGGTACCCAATTACTATTAAAAAAAAAATACAGAGGATAAGAAGGGTTCATAATTATATAAATTGTACATCCTCTGTTAAAATCGATTATGAGCATCTTAATTGTAGAATAAGCAGCAATGGCTACTCGTACCTTCTCAGATCCTCCCGAACCATGCACTGCAAGGATTCAACATATTCGAATTTCACATTTACGACTAAAATCCAAAGATTTTTTTTTCTCGAGAGCTAAGTTGAATGCCGACAAACGCGTTTTCAACGTCGATTCGAAAGAGCTTTTGGCACGAGTAATTTATACCGCGATCAACGAACCTTCGAGATGCACGTACGCAAGAAGAAGGAAGGGCACGCGGCTAGTGGAAGAAGTTTAACGTAGCTGTTGGTGATTTTCGTCGGGCCACGCAAAAGGCCTTTCGCCAGATCATTATGCGTCTTCCCCTTTTCAACCTTTTCCGCTTCTTTACGACGCAGAAACCCTTCCTCTTTGTCTGGCTGGCTCCGTAGCGCTCGCCCCAGGTACACACCACTTACGTACTCCCTTTTATATTCGCCACATTTCTGGCGAGGAGCGTGTCTCGTACATATTATGCAAATTCCCGGGTATCGTTCGGTTCGCCTCGCTCCTACCTGCTCGAGTTATGCCGGACGTGACGTCATACCGCGGAACATTAAACCCACCAGAGACAGTATAATTAATACGATACGCTGAGTGGTAGCCGGGCAATAACAATTAGTTTAATGTCGTCATTTTTTTCTCGGACCACGCCAACATCGACTCGTTCGATCTCGTCGTTAAACCTATATTTTTCGTATCGAGGATTATCGATCGCGACGATATATCTGGTTACGTCGCGAAACGATCGCGACAGACCCAAAAATTAAGATCGTCGAATGGGGTAAGCTTCGACTGCTTCTCGATCGAATCTAAGGCGAATCGCTTCCATGAGAGTGTCTCGTTGATCGATGCTAAATCTATATTAAGATCTACGTGGAAGGTGCTAAGTTGAATCGCAAAAAATTGTTTTCGGGAACCTTGATATTTAACGATATAAATATCGTCGAATAATTTATCGTCGAGCGCAACTATGGAAATTACATGTCACGCATATCGATACGAATCAGAGTTTAATCAACGCGTTACTAGATCGAGTTATTTCTTTAGGCGTTTGGAAATATTCATGTAAATTTCATGTTCATGTAAGATCGTACTATTTGGTAACGCGACTTTTAGAAACATAGCTGTCGTGGAAAAAAAATCGAAAGGTTCGTTATACGCGATAGAACGACGGTCTTTCTCTCGTCCAATACCCCTTTCTCCTTCCAACATCGACATTTTCTTCCTTCGAATTTCTTCTTATTATTCTTCTTCGACACCTGTGCGCTATCATCGACTCTCTAGATCGCGCATAATTTATTTGACGGAGAAAGTGCGCCCGATCGAATCCAGCGAAAATAACAACTTTCGACGTACGAATAATCCGCAGCAAGCTTCTTTATCCTCGATACGTACGCGTTTAGATCGACCCGAAGGAAGCGCGAACGGGTGCATCGCGACGCAGACGTTCGATTATGCATCTCGCTCGTGCGAGACGGATGCCTCCTTTTCTTGCCTCGTTGATTTGGCACGCGTACGTATTTCGGCCGATAATCGAGATAAGATCGTAAGATAGAGGCCGACAAGCGCGCGGAACGCAGATTTCTTGGTACGCGCACACACACGGAACATCGACAGCCAATCGTAGATTTTCCGCGAGATTGGACGGACGAAAGGAAATTGTCGGCGCACGATAGTTAATTTTTGCCGTACGGTATCGTGGACTTTATAAGAGGACACTCGACGTTGCCACGACGCGATAGGAATAATAAGATTCTTGAAAAAAGAGGCGCCTACCAGCGCGTTCGCGTTACCGCTTTTTCTTGGGATTTTGCAACGCGTTACGACGACGCGAAGTCGCGCTTCTAGTCGTATTTCGTCGATTTTCATGGTAGCTTTCTTTGCGGATAAATCGGGATCTCTGGATCTTTGATAGATCGCCTGACTCTATCTAGTCTGACAAGTTCAGTCGTGCATCGAATAACTTTGTCCGGAATGTCCTCTTGATACTTTTAACGGTGGGCTTTCTATCAGCATCTGTGGAACAGCGGTGTTAATTAATCTTGAAAATTTGTGGCAGAAGATATTTTTTCGATAATCGTAATTCGACGTAATCCAACACGTACTTTCGTGTATCTGTCGTCAATACGATTTCAAGTTCGATTACAAGAATTCTATCGCACGATGTCTTCTGTCAAATTATTTATCGACCTGTAGATATTATCGATAAATCTTAAATCGTTCTTCGAAGAGACACGATGTTTGTTTCTATGCTGTCACGCCAGTTGAAAATATTTTCTTACGTACTTTCCTTTTCACTCGACTTATTCACCCACAGTCTCAAATATAATAGAGAATCAGCGTCTCACTTTGGACGATAAAACACGATTAATTTCGTACAATTTTTAACATTCTAAGAATTACGATTACTTTCCCTTCTCCTTAATTTTCGTACGCTGTTCTCTTTTTTTTTAGGCCGCTCGATTCTCGAAAAGAAAAAAACGCGAGTTTATCGCGTCGTGTTCGTCCGTCGTCCGACTTACGCGTCGCCCATAAAATAGGGAAAAGAAAGAGGAAAGACGAAGGACAACGCGCTACCGTACCACGAAGACATTAAATCCTGTCAATAACCGATTATTCGACATCGGTTCGGACCGATAGTCGAACATTACGCCGGTAAGGAAGAAAAATCGTACGGCACTTTACGCGCTCATAACTGCCTGGCAACAAGTAGTAAACTTATTTCAAAGCGGTTACGTATTCGTGGCACTGATTACCAACATTGTTATCTTAATTACGACCACTACGACCACTACTGTCACCATCACCATCGCAACGATCCGTCACTATCATCACTAATACTATGGCTATCGTCGTTCTTAATAATTCCGCCGATATTACTATTATCGTGCGAGGCGCCGATAATTTTTCGCGCGCAAAGATTTCGGAGTTTATCACTCGTAGGCTCGTGGTTTTTTCCCTCCCGATCGTCAAAAGCCGCACGACTCGATGGCGCGAAACTTTACGATATTATCGAGGTCGATGATTTTCGCAGTTCTGAATATATTTCTACCTTCTTATAATTTATTTATGTTTCTTATGGCAGACAATCTTTCGACCAAAATTCATTTTCGGTGTACAGGAGAGTCTTAAAATTTCTTTTGGGAGATTCCGTTGCGTATTATCAATCAATAGGTTCGGGATAGCTCAAAATAGATCGATGGATCTCGTTTATACGTATTTAGAACTAGCACGGCAATCGAAATTTACGAATATTCGTAGGTGTTACGAGCAGCTCGCCGCGTTCCCTCATCGTCGCTTTAAAGGAGAAATAAAAAATTGTTTAAACCGTGCTCGAATTTAATTTCTCGATACAGGTACATATTTGGCATTGACACGTGCGATGTGAAGCGTACCGTGACTTACCGCGTTGGCGGTTACTTTTCCCGCCACGTAAGCTGCGCAAGCGTGACCTCGTCATACTCGGTATCGCTATCGCGTAGCGTTGATAACGCAACGACGCCGACGCCGACGACGACGTTGGCGGTCGTACAAAATGCAGTCCTCCTTTGAGAGTAAGACGTTGGATGCCAGTGACACGGTTTTTCCAGAGGAAGAGAGAAGAAGAGAGCGAAAGTGGAAGGAGAGTTTAGCGGCGTTGGAGAATCGTAGATCCGTTTAATCGGACGAGTGGCGCTATCCCACGTGAGCTTGACGGTATTAACGCATTCGCGCCATTCGTAAACGTCCGATGCTGGATTTTTTCCTCGAAGTCGAGCCGTTTCTCGTTTACATACATGACTAATGACAATCATTTTTTAATGAAACGTTAAATACACGTTGCCTCGCGAGAAATAACAAACCGTATTTTTCACGGTAATCCCCTTCGATCTCATTGAGTTTTTCCCCTGGCATTTACTGCATGTCGGATAAATTTCTTCTAATTTTTTATCGACAATTTCGCAAATTGCAATGCGCGACATGTCGACTTCTATCCTTCACGTTCGAAGTCTGTAAAACTGCGATTATTAAATACGACGTACCAAGGAACTCGTCGTTATGTACCGTTCCACTTTGCTGGCCATAAACATTTTGTATCTTGCTATTAATTTTATATAAACGTTTGTACGTTTCTTTCAGCGCTTTTAATTTTATATCACTTCTTATTGATACGTTTATATTTATGACTGCAGATAGATTAAATAGGATCGGAAGTCGAACCATCTATTTAAAAAAATCGAAATTTATATATATATATATAAATTTACAGATATCAATGTACACGCGGTACTACTGCATGCTCGATTGACATTCGTGTCACTTCGTTGAAAGACGATCGTCGCGAAACTTATTGCAGATCATTCATAAGCGATGTTCATAGGCGTCGTCTTCTTACACCTACATACATAGAGAGTAAAATAGGTCGTTCGTAACATAAAATTTTCTTGTCGCTTCTCCTATCTATCTCGCTCACATTATATCAGAAACGCCCTGTATGCCCGTATTGCATCGGATTGCACAATTCCACGGTACGTTCCGTTGTATAATCGACGTCACGTCGATGCGCCCGACCGATGACGTCGGATTTACGCATTAACGTTTTATGCTAATCGGTGCAAAATAGAAGTCTGAATTAGAGGAAAGTCATTGAGTAACGTCGTGGAAGAAGTATATCGAGAGTAACGAGGAGAATTGTCGAAGAGTTTCGACGATTTGATTTTCCAAGGTATCTGAAGGCTATTCGCACGTACATGTTATATACGCACGTGTATATACAGACGCGAATACTTACTACCCACCGCTGCTACGTAGGACTGAATCTCAATATAATCTTCGACACGGCTAATTCCGTGATAGTCGAAATAAACGGTAAGTTCTCAGACGAGCCATAACTCGAAGGCGATTTTTACCGATTCGCTTGTATTTCTCGTCATGAGAATTACTTCCACGCTATTCCGCACACCTACGTAAATTCTGGGTTTATTTAAACCATGACAGAATTGGACGTACCATGAAATCAACCGAGATTCTTCCTACCTACGAAAGTTTGCGCGTGTAAATATGTACTTATCGCGTTACGTCACGAAGGACACGTACGAACGTCTTTTCTTTGATTGTTAATTAACGTGACTATCGTAACGATTCCTATTAATCGCGACGGATAAGCGAAGCACGATCGATCGTGGATAGGCGTGTTTGATCTCTCGTTGGGAGGAATTCTTTGGCGGATAGATCTCTCCGAAGCCTCTACGCGTAGCCTACTGGTTCTTGCGGTATGTTGCGTTAAATTGCGCTGTGGCGAGATTCGTTTGCCTCACTGCGAGTAATAGCGCTCATTGAAATATCCAACGTATATACGTATTGCGCGTTGTGAGATAACTTCGTTTATAGTTACAAATTGATAGAGAGATTGGAGCAACGCTTCTTTACAACATACTAAATAGTAGTATACCGAGGAATCTTTGGGTGGTATCGTGCGCAAGTATGGGAAATCACTTCTTTTACTAAAATTGAATTTCTCGGAATGCATTGAAAAATGCGACGTTCGAAAGTTATTATTTGACAAATGCAGCGTCGAACTTTCAACGAAGAAATTTATTTTAAGTAAACAACGCCCTTGAACGAATTCGTGTCGCGATTACGTTTAGATGCGACGTTGGTCAGTGTTAAGCCGACGATCGATTGAATCTTCTTGTCGTGTTCGACAGGAAATTCGAAAGAAAATCGCGTTTCTTTTTTTTTGCCGCATCGTCGAAGTCGATCGACTTTACGAAGAATAATGAACGAGCAGGGATGGAAGAAACGAGGATTAGCAGGGTGTCGCGAGCATCGAAAAGAGAGGCACCGACGTCATTCTGAGGATGTTTACGTTCTAGGTCACCCGATTACACGAAAGGCATCTTCCAGACCATCGGCTTCAAGGAGTTTCACGATTATCTCATACTACCGGAGGAGGAGAGGAAAGATGAAAAGGTGGGTAAAAGACCCTTCGCTCGTATCTTCATCAGCCTGATGTCCGTTGCAGCTGCTCGGACCAGCCGCTCTGTATAATGGAACGTGCGAGATTCTCCCTCTGTCCCCCCGCCCCTTTCCATCCTTCTCGGAGCCTGTCTTCTTGGCTCGTTCGTACAAGTTCCTTCAAAATCCATCGTGAATGCAGTTATATCAGCGATTCTGATTGAATGCAATGATTTACGGCTACGTTTACATTCGTACGGTTTCAGCGCCGGCAATTATTACGGCGTGTTTCGTTCGTACGTCATTTACGCGATCGAAAAGCGAGAAAAACACGTGAGTCTCGGATGATTCTTGTTGGCTAGAAGCCTCTGGCCGTTTGAATTACGTAACAGCGGTTGCGACTAATAATCGTAAGGATATGGAGGAAGCGCGGAGCGTCTTTTTTTTTCGTCATTCGATCGATCTTCCGTTTTCAGGGACAGGAGCTGCTGCAGCAGTCTATCGACAATTTTAAATTGGTCACGAGGAGATACGCGAGGAAGCAAAATCGATGGGTGCTGAATCGTTTGATTCGACGAAAGGATAGACAGGTAAGAATAAATCGTTCGTTCGCCTTGAAGAATTATTTGTTGGAGATATTTTCTTAATTTTTGTTTCGATTCTTTGTTGCTTCAGGTACCTCCGATATACACTCTGGACTGTACCGACGTAACGCAATGGAATTGTCGCGTTTTGGACTTGGCCATTGCCATTACGAACGCGGTAATGGAGGGAACGGAACCAGAACAGAAACCTATCAACGAGACGATAGAAAACAAGATGAGCGACAGTAGTAACGAGGAACCTCATTATTGCGAGGTCGTTACAAATTTTTATATTACGTTTTCGCTTTTTACGTCTACGTCTTATATGTCGCGTTTTTATTTTATCGTTATTCCTATTTTGTTGCAGACCTGCGAAAGGCTATTTATCGGCGAACTGCAATGGAACGCTCATTTGAAGAGTTTCAAACACCAAAAAGTGCTGATGCGAAAAGCAAGAAAAAATACCGAACTTACGGTCGCAGTAAATACGAATAATAGATCCCATTGACTCTGTGTATATTATAAGTATAAGGATGTGATACTTTAGTTTGTACATACTTATTTTAATAGGAAATATATTTTTATATATTAACACGTTGAGTGACACGCGCGTTGCTTAGAAGTGCGCTGGCATTGTGGTAACAAATTAAAACTTACTCGATGCGAGTGCGCAAACATATTAGGGCCACTGTTTCTTATCGTAGTGAGAGATATTTACGTTTAAAACTAATTATTTAAAACAATGTAAATTTTGTAGTTTCATTAATCATATTTTACGTTGTCAGTCAACGATGACTGACGCGGCTGAACGGAAAGTTCAGTGTCAGTCACAGATGACTGACGTGGCACTCAACGTGTAATCGTACCATACCGAATAACTATCTGCGACAGTCGATGAGGTAGTCGAGAAACTGCTGTCTCAATAGTAAATGGTAAAAAATCGTCGGTAATGAAATTTGTAAAAAGTATAATACGATACTCATTTATATTTATTGCTATATATTTCTAAAATAATAATTTAACAAAAATTTTCGTGTTTGATCTGCCAATTATTTTCTCAAAGTTCTTTCAAATGGCACTGAACACTCTCATCTGTAGGGATCGGTACTACATGCGCGGCTAAATAACATAAAGAACACAACCGAGTCGTGGTAGACGGGGGGATAGTTTGGCGCACTACTGGAGTAGCTCTAGTTAATAATTCTCCCGCTAGATGGCGCGACATGTACGATTGGTGCGCTACTGGACGGCTCCAGTTAACAATTTACACGCTAGATGGCGCCACATGCACGATTGGCGCACTGTTGGGCGGCTCCAGTCAATAATTTACACGCTAGATGGCGCCATATGCACGATTGGCGCACTGCTGGACTGCTCTAGTCAATAATTTACCCGCTAGATGGCGCCACATGTACGATTGGCGCGCTACTGAAGTGCTGTAGTTAATAATTCTCTCGCTAGATGGCGCGACATGTACGATTGGCGCGCTACTGAAGTGCTGTAGTAAATATTTCTCTGGCTAAATGGGGCGACATGTACAGGATGACCAATGGGAAATGTGTTAAAAGTAAATAGTTATTACTTGGTAACAAATAGGCCAAATAAAATGAATTAAACGCCATTTCGTAGAGAAAACTTGTCAATTTTATTATTATGTGTATGAAAGAGAAATATTATAATTTAACAATTAAAATAAACAATATAAGAAAAAGAAAATTTTTGCTTGCTCATACGAATTAGTGGTATATGTTTTCAAAGTGGTGTCCTTTGGAATTAACACAGAACTGCAATCGTTTGCAAAAACTTTGAGAGAAATGTGAATGTGTTGAAAGTAAACAGTTTTTTAGTGTATTTTTTTATTGGTTTATTTAACGCGGAAGAATCATCGATACAATATCAAAATACATGGTGTTTTATTATTTTTCGGGAAGGAAATTAGTTACAATCGCGCCATACTGTGTATTTTGAAGACATATGTGCTACCTTTAAAGATTCAAAAGAGACATAGCGACTGCAAGTAAGTAAATTATTCACAAGGACGTCGGAACATTGAATATGCGCTTACGAAAGTTACATCGACGTATATAATAAAAGTAAGTTTTCGTCGAATATAATCTTGATCGAATATTATCGAAATTCTCAAATTCTAAATTATCGGAAAATGATATATTTTATCCTTCTTCGCTAGAACTAGGTAATATCGTGTTTAACCATCCCTTACAAGATTTACAAAAATCTATCGAACAGACAATTGCAACGCAAAGATGACGATTGAAGGGCACTAACAGTTTCGTAGATAATTTTTGTTTCATCCTAATTTACCATCGGCGTTCTCGATCGTTTCGAGTGCGAAATTTCATTTTTCACCTTTTTTTATTCTTCTGTATTCGTTCGTTTAACGCGCAAACGATGCTCCGACATTTTGATGCGAATTCCAATGATTTTTCAACGCCTTTCTTACCTCGCCCTTCTAGCTTCTGGCCACGACATCATCGTGGTCGTGGTTTGGATGTTCATCTAGCCATAAAGCGACGAACGTTCAGTGGACTCGTTTAGCACCAAGTTAAATTACTGGCTGAAGGACTTGAATGGACTAGCGGCTTTTCGACCGTGTGCCTTACTCCGTTCTCTCGAAATTCCAATTAACTCGTCGAATTCGTCGTTTCCATTCACGTCGACGCTACCTCCTATTCAACGACGGCATACGGCTAGAAAATTTGAAGATACGCGACTTTGCCGCTCATTAATGCTTCCGTCGCGCGCGATTTCACAACTCCAATGCAATTGGAGAGACGTTCGAGTTTTCTCTGTCGCGTGGACGAAGATCTTAACCCTTTTGCCACGGGCCGATTTCATATACGAATAGCTTTAGAAGGAAAAAAATTTCGATTTATGGAGGACAATTTTACCATCTATTCTTGCGAAACTCAAAGAATACGGAACATAATGTTGTGCAACATAATTACGTAAAGAAGCAAGGCCCTTCGAATAAGGCTGAAAAAGAGTTCTTCAGCACGTTAGCCCGCCACCACGCATCGGCTCGCTGGCTCTAAAAGGGTTAATGCGACTACGAAACGTTAGTCGTTTCATCCGCGGTCATACGGCCAACATTAGCTAATCCGAGAAAGACGCGAGTTGTACGGATACCGTACTTAACATTTTTGTGCTTCTCGCGCTAAATTGCAGGCGTTACGGTGGATGGAGAGTTTCGAAGCGCGACGAAACGCACCTACCGCGTCGCGACACCGTTTAAAAGCCAGTATAATCTAGCGGTGATTCGTTCGATCATGTCGATCGTATCGCGTACAGGAAGGAGAAAAGGAAGAAGAATTTCGTACGTCAGACGTACGAACGATCGCATACCGACCATATCGAAAGAGTAGAACTGGTTGCGCTCGATTAACCGGTCATTGATTTACGCTCGTGATCTCGCTGTTATCTCGTTAACGAGAGAGTAAGCGGAGCAGCCAACTGCTCGGAGAAACGAAGAAGAAGAACGAAGGGAGCGATAAAGATGAGAGAAGCTCGCGAGATGGCGAGTTTAAGACGAAATAAGTAAGCAGTTACAGCGTCTTACCTCCGTTCATCGAGACTCGTTTGACACTCGACCGTTTTCCCGATCATATCAACATTCTCTATCAGTCAGAGAATTAAAAGAGAGTATAAAAAGGAAATTTATTATTTACGGAAGGTTTCGTTTTGTGCAGTTGCAATCTGGAGTTCGTCGAGGAATTATCAATGATTAGCTCATCTTTGCAAAAAATCGAAAAATTGGATTCGTTATATTACAGGTTTTCGTCCTGCTAAGTACGAGTGTGAATTTGAAAGTTTGATCCGAACATTATTTTTGGAACTCCGTTTCAGTACATTTGACGTGTATAGTATAGTTGTGTAAAGTAAAAAATTATCGTTTATTATAAAAACTCAAGATATTAGTAAGAAGAAGTAGAAATGTCATTTAATGCCATTACGTATAAAACGTGCATTAAAAATGCACGTTTGGCTTACTTCATCGTCATCGTTTGATTATTATGCACCCAATTTTATTTAGATTTATTTTAAATTAAATTGCGCAATTAATCAGTTAAGAACTCGATACTTTTTCGACTATCCAATATCTTAAAAATATTCGTAATTATATCGTACGTTATCTTCGTTCGAAGGGTAAATGATCGCCAGAAAAGTCGAAAGAAGTATCGTCTGCCCGAGAAGGATAGATCATCATCGACATAGTTCTAAGGCACATATACACTTGAGCAGCGACCTGGAAACCTGCTGACCGCTTCTCGTCTTCTCGCCTTTCCTAGACATCCAGCGATAGCACGCGTGTCGACGAATAATTTAATTTCGTACGATACGCTTTGAAAAAAGGAGTGTCTTATCACCTCCTCGACGCGTCTACCTTCTGCTATCCAGCCCTATTTTATCGTTATTGTTTAATAATTTCAGTGACGCGTATTTACACATTATGTAAACATCGACTTCGTTGTATAAAACGACGACACGTGTCTAAAAAAATTGCGAAAAATCAAAGGACCTAATTTTCCACCGAATTAACCACTTCATTACGGTCCGGACTCACGATTTCCTCGTTTCGACTACTGACGTGTATCGCGAAGCGATTTAATTTTACGATCGCGTTATATCGTAGAAACAACACGAATGTGTACGCGTAAACGCGTTAAACGTTCGCAAGCACGTTGAACCTCGCGGAAATCCGCCAGTCTTTCCTTTCGACGTGCCGCCTTTCGTCACGTCAGTCTGTAATCCGGGTTGCCGAAGATTCTGACATCTTAACGATCGAGCGATCACGGTGAATCGGAGCCTTTCTCGATCCACCGACAACGTCTTCCCTCGTTTCTTAGCGTCGAAGCAAGACGCCCTCCCGTCTATCCGTGGGCTCTTCGTCTATCACGAAAGCGACGCGGAATTCCTTCTGTCTCCCGATACTAACAGCGCTCGATCTTAAGCGGTCTCGGAAACACGTTATCCTCGATCGAATATGCACACGTGGCCATGAAAGACAGACGCTCGATACGTGCCACTCGCTTATTCATACGACAACTATTCTTTCGATGATACGCCAATGACGAAATATACGACGTAAGGCGGAAAAATGATCAAATAATTTCTTACGCACGCATCGTTTGCTCGATACCACTCCCTCTTTCTCGTTTCGCAACGTCCGTAGGAAACTTGTTTATCCAAATGCACACGGAATTGATATCGCAGTAGCGAATATACGTACGCTTGTACTACTTACTATATATTTTGGAAACACAATTTTTCGAAATGAATTCAGGTTCGTTGACAAGTTCGCTCCGAGAGGCCAAGTTCCAAGCAAATTCACTACCATGCGATGATCGAAAGTATCGAAACGGATACACGCGCGAACGAGCAACGTTACAAATTGATCTCACGATCCTCGACGCTTTTACGATCGACCTTTACGATCGATCATAATTACACGCGATATGAATTTACGAAATCTCATCGGCTCGATTCCTTCGACTCGCGACCTCACGATTTGACGGAGGCGCCGATGACGAAGGGAACGATTGGAGTAAACAGTCCGTATCGATTTATGTTCGATTGAAGAATTATTCGACCGTGATCGTGTGCACGATTGTTAATAATCTTCTTCTTTCCTCTCTTTCTCTCTCTTTCCCACTCCCTTTTTTCACTCTTTTTCGTAGCCAATCCCTTTTACCCATCCTCGTCCTCGTCCTCGTTACGCGGCGATCGATTGTTCGCCGACAGGCATACCATTTGTAAAACGTTAAACGAGCATAGCACGACGTTAAAGAATTTTAATCATGGTCGATCCGGCGATCGCCGTGCCACTGCTCATTTCGATCGCGATCGAACGCTACTGATGGGTATCGTAGTCGTTCGTCTACCGGCGTCCTGTTACGTTGATCGACGCCTGTGCTCCAATTCTATCGCGGCAAAAATATAGGACTTTTCTAAAACGTGCGACGATTTTTCGAAGATGGTCTCCCGCGAGATGATTGTATTCATCGACGTGGAACGAGTTAAATTTTTGAATATCTTCAAGTTGCGTTCGAAGAAATCCGATTATCGAAGCCGATGTTGAAATAAATAATTGAAGCGAAATAAATAATTTACACTTATCGGCACTTCTGCTCTTCTGTGCGTTTACTTTACATTTCCACTAATAGAGTCTGAAATAAAAATCTTGCTTTATTGTCGTGAAGTTTTTTTAGGATGCATTTACGGCGCTTCAAACAAACAAAAAAAGAAGAAATTTGTAGGCGACGTTGGGTTATAGATGAGAACTTTATTTTAACAAAACATTTAACATGTATTGTATTTAACAAAAACAAAAGAACCATAAATTTGTAGTAATACATTATCGCGAATTGACGAAGCATATGCACAGCGCATCTGCGGTTTTGGTAGCGAACGTTTTAGTAGAATTTAGTAAACTTAAGTTCGCGTGAGAAATATCCGCGGATAAAGTGTAAAGATCGAAACGATTACTCTGTGATTATTCCACTGGATACACGGACTCGTCAAATCTTTTGATTATAAAAAGATCAAAGAAAAAGAAGAAAATAAGAATTTTGAGATACTCGATCAAATCCAAGAAATAAACAAGCCTGTCGAAACGAGACCCTTCGTTGCAAGGATAACAAATGGACGTGTAATTACGAGTAATTCGATAAATATTTTGCGAAATTTTTTCCCCTCGTATCTTTTATTTTCCAATCTTGAAGAGAATTCATTGTATCTGGCATCGCAGCGATTTAACCCAAGCCAAGTGTCACCGTAGGAACGAACGTCTACACGTAAGCGTAGAAATGAATGG
>JAITYT010002364.1:288509-310311 GCA_025433975.1 Liostenogaster flavolineata | reverse complement strand
AGAGAGAGAGAGAGTGAGATAGTAGACGCGCGCGCGCGCGCATTTTCGAACCGGGGGGTTGGAGCATTCACGAGCAGGTAGCCAAGGAGGAGGTGGAAGGAAAGGACGATCGATCGGCATCCTTCCTGGTCCCCCCTCGATCCCCTCGCTCGACCATCGTGCGAGAAGCGGTTCCGTCGCGCGCGCGACCGCGATCGAGCCAAACGATTTGTTCGTTTCCTGTTGGCGACGACGGCGGCGCCTCGTCTATCGGCGAACGAGAGTCGACCTTGCGACCGCGACCTTGAGGGTGAGCCGATAGGCGCCACCGTCGGTCGTCATCGTCGTGTCGACGTCCTTCCGCCTTCGTCGAAGCCTCGCTTTGACCTTCGTGTCGCTCGAGAATTTCACCTGTCCTCGGAGAACGTGCCGTAGAGGAAGAAGGTGGTAGGGAAAGGGGGAGGAAGAGGAAGAAAAGGAGCTACAATACCACCGCGGCGTCACCTTCTTCGAGAGCGAAAGAAGGAAAGAAGGGAAGACGAAGAAGTGGAGGAAGAAGTCGTCGTTGTAGTCGATGACATGACTCAACATGCCGCCTAAAGGGTGAGTCGTTAAATTCGTTCTTCTTCGAGCGATGTAACTCGTCGTTATTAATCTTCGAGGAGTCCTGGAGAACCGAAGTTGCTTTCCACGATAGACGCAAGCGTTTTCATGCACTCGCGCTGCACTCGCCTTGCACTTGCGCCACCTTCTCGTTCCCACAGGTCGTACGCGTGTTCACTCGTTCTTCGATCGGGATAATTCGAAGAATTCGTAGACGACCGAACGACTTTCGAACTACGTTGGTCTTACGAGACGAAGCACGCGGTAGTTCGGTCCGGTGTGTCGAAGGCGTCTTTGACAAGGCGACAACGGTGGTACGGGAGGGAGGAGAGGAAAGAAGAGCCAAGGGAGGTCGAGAAGAAGGGAGGAGAAGAGGGGAGAGCCAGTGGGGGGCGAAGTGAAAAGGGGCGCGTGTCGAGAGTCAGGAGAGGGTGGCGTTCGAAAGGCGAAAGACGAATCGCGAGGAGAGTCGATCCACAGGTAGGCCGAGGAGATTCGGGGCTGTGCGAGGCTCGACTCGCCCTTCGAAGGCTCAACAGCCACCTGCGAGGAGATCGAAAAGAGATTCCTTCTCGTGGAAAGAAGGGGAATCGCTTTGAGCGTTTCGTCGATGCGCTTTTCGAGATTCGTTTCGGTCGCTCGCGGGCGGAGATGGGCGGTTCGCCCCAGAGACCAGCTTTCCTCTCGCATTGAGAATTCCATCAGGATTCGGTTCTCGGATCGCGATTCGTGCTTCGATTTCCTTCGAGGAAGAAAATCTTCGGAGAGGAATCTTCGATTAATCGTCTTCTTCTCGTTCGAACTCCTTTAGAAAGAACGTTTGCTTTTTCTTCGATCTTCACCGATCCTCGCGTCTTAGTTCGACTGTTTTGAATCTTCGAGCGAATGTCGTTCCTGCGTTCTATGCATGATACTTCTCTCGCGTTGTCGCTAGACCAGCTATTAAGGATGTAAGATATTATGACGATGCAGGTTAAGAGATTCGTTTGATAAGTTTAAAAGATATTGCATATGACGAAACATTTACACGAGAAAACTATCGTCGAGTGTCATAATCTTTATTGCCAGTTATTAACAGAACGACTGTAAGACTTTTTTCACCCGATTTACCGCAGGAACACGAGCATGTAACAGCTGCTTGCTCCCATCTTCGCGATACTGCCAACTCCGCTCTTGACTGTGCTCGGGTGCAACGAATTGGTCGAGTGTCCAAAGGATAGTTGATTGTTCGTACGTTTAATCGTTCAGATTTAAAAGTCTGCTGTCAGAATTCTCATTCTAAAAAATATCTCGGAATAGAAGTCGTAGTAATAGAGCAGAATTAGTGCTCGATCGTGAACGACACGTGGTTACTTGTATTAACACTGAACGTACCGGCATTTTCGTATACCAAATCAAACGATCCCTTGCGAAGCAGACGTTGATTTTTAGAAGAAAATTATTAATTTATCGAAGAAAATAATGTACGACATGTACTAATAAAATAGTCAAACACGTGTTTTCATTTTTATAAGCGATATAAACGATTGAAGTAGATTTTAAAAAGGGTCATTTGACCCCGCTCGGTACTTTTAGTGTTAAATACGTTTTCATTCACCTTATGAAACGAATTTCGCGAGATCCCTTTGGGGTAAGACGCGAATGGATACCAGAACTGGCAACTATAAAAAATATACAGTCCACTTCATCGGGGTCGAATAAGAATCCCAACCATTAAATCGATCGAAACCGATTGCCGTTGGACATCGTTGCGATAATCGAAAAATTCCCGATCGACACCTATAATACGGAGAGTACTCGTGGAACTTGAGCGATCGAGACGATCTAAATTAGCCACTCGATACGCATTTACGACCTTAGAACTGATCGACCAATGGCGATTAGCTCGTTCGTTTCGATCGAAAGGACGCCGAAGAAAGAAATGCAGGAGCACTCGAACTCACCATTACATATGCACATACGTAACGAGGATAAGCGAGAACGACTTTGTGGCGATAATCGACGATCGATCCTCGAGCACGGACAGGTCGATCTTTCAGGATCGCGGTCGTCGAGCTCCTCTTCCCAGGCGATAATTCGAGGGTCGTGCTTCGTATACGAACGATCGATCCTGCGTACCTCCTTAAGGATTCTCGAGAGTTCTCAAGGATTTGCAAGGAGACGGACGATAAGCCGTAGATCGAGGCTCGATGCACGAATGCGTTCTGGCGTTTTCGTTTTTTCTCCTCTTTCTCCCACCCCCTCCACCCTCGCGGTGAGAACGTCTCCTTCTCTCTTGCGAGATCACCGCAAAAATCGCCTCGATTCTCGCTCGTACGATCCGTCTACTTGCTGTTAGAGGGGATCTCGTATCGCATCTAGTCTCGTGCGAGCGCTACTCGCTTCGAGTGCTGCCGAGTAGCAGCTGTAACTCGAAGAAAGCGTCGCGTGTCAATGGACTCGAGTGGAGTTGCTTCCAAGCGATCGCGGGAGTATTCGATTACATCGTCGCGATACCACTTCCGAATGAATTGGTCCTCGATGATCCCCGTTGCTCAGACGCGCGTTCTCGCTTCTCTGCATCGAGTTATTCGAAAGCAATTTAGCCCTTATCACTGGAGTATCCGCGCGCGAATTAGTCTAACTTTGATGGGAGAACGAAACGATGAATAGCGACAGAGCGATACTCCACAGCGAGGAGATCGAAGTGGACGCGAGGGGCGCGGTTTAGGTAACGAACGTTAATCCGAAGGTAAACAAGGAATGTTTGAGCAAGAAACACCTAGCAAGTCGAACCTTCGACGAATGTCAGTTCGCTCTTCCTCTTAGACTCTCGCGTTCCCCAAGCTGTCACTGGCGTTCGATTCGATCCGATGAAAGCGCGACTTTGCTTCGACCAATTCTTCCGACCAATCGATGCGTGATTGCTCGATTAGGCTTGAACTCGATGCTCCTTCTCGAGTGATAGCGCGGGGTGAAAGAAAGCTCGAGTATTAAAGATCGAATCGTTCACCTTCGATTACGTTTAATTGACAGAAGCGGTGTGCTTCTACGGCTGGAATCCACTTTAGACGCATCAATTACGAATTGGTGAGATTCGTTTCGACGTAGAGATCGTAAGTTGGTAGAAAAGCGGTCGATCGTCGACGAAACGCCGATTAAAGTCGTGCAAGTATTATTTATCGATTACTTCGGTATTTAATCGATCGATCGTTTCGACGAAATACGCGTTTTCTTAAGAAATTACGATATGCCGTGTCGATCTAGACGTTACCACGCTGACTGCCTCGTCGAATTCGCATATTTTGCTCGGGGCGCCACGAAAGTATTTTAATTATTCTTAGCACGTAATGACAAAATAATAATAAATATGGTTATATAAGATCACATGCTTATCCATTGAGCGTTTATCGTCTTGGTGATCATTCTCTAATTATCTATGATATTCGAAATTCGTCGACTGACGATGTTCATTTAATTTTTACAATTATAAACGCTAGAGGCATTCCGGATGATCATCGTGACGTCATAAACAAAACAATCTGCGGTCACGCGTGACCAACGCAAGTTTTTTTTATTAATATTATTTCTTTTTACTTCACCAGGGATATTTACAATGTTTCACACTGAGGTAAATAGTTAACGAGGAAAATATTCGTTGTATCGTCTGTACGCAAGCGTAAAGAGCACAAGAAATAATCGAACGCGTTAAAATTGTCCAGAGAGTGAAAAACATTAAATCAAAACATTTCTCGACGGTCATCCACGTTCTTTCAGATATCGAGTCCTCGATTGGCCGAACTGTTTGGTTTTTATGGACGATAATTCATTTTATTACGCCACTCGGTGCTAATAAGACCGATATCTGCTCCATTGTCTCGTCGCTTGAGTATAAAACGTCGTACTTGTTACGATAAGAGCGTTTCGTCACGGTTCAGTGAAAATTTCATAAAACTCCCCTCTTCTGACTTCGAGATCGCTGTATTTACTAGTAGAAAGAAGAGCAGCGTATTGTGCACCATTATCGCATTCGAAGTCGCTTATCACCGCGAGGGAAGATCGCGTGCGCTTTCGCGCCTTTAAAATAAAGTAGTTGCATTCGAATATGGCGAATGTTTTTTTACAAAATTTACGAGTCGTGTTTCATCAACTCGGTTTTGCAGATGACTTTGGAGCTGAACGTCGGTTCTGCTTTCGGATGTTTCTAGTTCCTATTTCGAAATTCGTAGAACTTCGTTTCCTCTTTTGGTTCTTGTCGATACTCTTAGAAGCGTGCAATCATATCGATGTAATTCGAATTGGTACCGTCTCTTCCGAAAAAGATGCAAAATCGAAGACGACTGAATCGAGCGGATCGATCGAAACGTAAGAATCAAATTAGAAGCTACGTAGAACGCGAACAAGTTGAACAACCGTTATTAGCCATATTCTGCTGATCCATTCGTGTTTAAGTGTACGTGTAAGCGTCGAGTAACCACTGAGTGTTAGCGATTAAATAACGCGAGTTTAATCTAACGTCGTGGGTGCAATTGGCGCGAGTCCTTGGCAGTGATTTATGCGTCGACTTTACGAGCGACGGACTTCTTGAAATTCAAAGCTCGTGCCGTTTGGCAGGATTCTTTAATAATCCTTCCGGCGAAACTATCGGTTCCATTCTAGGCGTTATGCTGCGGCGGTTTCCGAACGGAAACTTTTCGGAAACTCGCGTCACGATAAGCTTCTAAATCCTAACCGTCTAAAGTCGGTGATTACGCGTGGAAGTTTTACATACGAACGGATTGTTCTTTATCTACTTAACGATATCATTACGCGCTGCGTCACGATAAGCTTCCAAATTCCAACGTGGAAGTTTCTAACACTTACAGGTTGTTCTTTATTCGAGTAGCGATATTATTAGGTGTCGCGTCATGCTTGTTCTGATGAGAAGACGACTACCGGTGTTTTATCAGTAGTGCTAAGAAAAAACAGCTAAGAAAAAAATGTCGCAGGGTACCATCGACTGCTACGACACGCTTTTCATCGTTCAATAACTCCTCCACGAAGATAATTAACTTGTCAACGGAAAAGCGATACTTTTGCGACTGTCGTCAAAGGAACGGAGAAGGAGAAAGAGCGAAGAGCGATCGCAGAAAAGGGGCGAGAGGAGTGGAGAATGGAAAAAAGGCAGCACCGAGGGACTAGATTTAAGCGTCAGGATACGACGTTCGTGGTATTAATCCGCGACCACGAACCGTATTTACGGTGAATTCTCCTCGTGGTACGTTTCTCGCGCTCTCGGCGCAGGCATGGAATCGCTTCGTTCCTGCGTTTTTCCTCCTTTTCGCTCTTCAGGGCGTCTCTTTCCATCACACGTCGCGCTCCTTGCCACCAAACCGCGCGAAATACGTTGCAACAAAACCTGAAATTTCGCTTCGGTACGGACGTCGCCGACACCGACGAAATACCTGCGTGAAACGTTGCTCCGCGCGATCGCGATCGAGGTCGTGAAAGAGGTGACGAAGGGTTTTCGGAAAGACGCCTCGAAAGGCGACCGATAATGAAAAGCGATAAATATATCGCGCGAAGACGCCGGTGTACGTACGTACCTACATTACGTTATATACATTTGCTGGAAAAGGTTAAGAAGGTGGTCTTAAAAATTCGTCTGTATCGATTTGTTTTATTTTTGTGGAATGTGTAGTAATATAGGAGAATATTTGTACATTCGAGATTACGCGATTTACGCGTGTCTGAATATTCGTGAGACCTCGTAGGAATGCGAGTATGTATTTAATTTAACGAGTATGAAAAAGTAGTAGGATAGACAAGAGAGAGAGAGAGAGAGAGAGGGAGAGAGAACGGAGGAGAATGTGGAAAAGAAAGCGTCGTGACCGGCTGAGAAAAGTGGAAAAATTGGACGTAAAGACGTACGCTGTAAACATAGGAGAAAAAGACGGGTGGGCGTGTACGGCTGTCGTTCATGTCGGAGGTACAATAAATCTAATCATTGTGGGAACGCCGTGACTCGTGGAAAGAAACATGGTTTATATTTCGACTTCAAGGAAACAGGTATTTCACGCGATTCGACGCTTCCAGCGACAAACGTTCCGAAAGGTGCCGCAAACCGTGCCAAAACAAATGGCAGTAAGGTGACGACGGAGCTGTTACTTCGGTAAGGATTGCGAATTTCGTATGAAACGCAACATTCGCATCCGATACTTCAATATTTTAACGTTACAGCGGTCTTCGATAGTTGACTAAAATATTTTTAATCGTAATAGTTAATTATTAACTAATTATAAATAATTTCGTGGAAAATTTGAATTGTTCTTCTTTTAGGAAATTGAAGAGAAGACTTGTTTTTATTTTTGAAATAAATCCCATTTATATATTTTTTAGACTCATAACGATCGCCGAATTAATTATTTAAACGATCGGTGACAACTTTGACGTACGGACGACGAAAGATCGATTTTAAAGTCACGGTCGACACCGTGAAAAGTATTTTCAATAGAATTTTAAATTGCGTCTACTATATATACATTTTCGCCATATCTAATTAATCTCTTCCGCGGTTACGATTTTGCGCGAGGCAACCGTTACACCGATCGTCGATCGTCGATATTTCACAACGGTGTTATACAATTATCTTTTCATTGTCTACTAGCCGAGCGACGCCCGCAGCGAGGCAAACACGAGGAAGATAACCGCGTTATGAAATTTTCTGCGTATACTGTTTTCGGGCTTTCCGCTCTTTTTTTCTTTCCCCTTTGGTTTAATTTCGTCGAAGCGAGTCTCTCGCGCACAACGTATTTATATCAGCTTTGCGCGCAACGTCGGGAATTATTACAGGAAAAAGTTATGAAAATTATTTGCATTCTTCCTGCCGCGATAGGAATACGTCGTCGTTTGATATCTCTCGCTTTCAAATGAAAGCACCGCTTTTTTCTTCTCGATTTTTCGCTGTTTGGCGACTTTAACAAGATTTCACGAAAGAATGTTCTTATTACCGAAATACTACTTCTTTGCATCTACTCTAGGATCTTTGTATTTTATTCAGTATTAACACAAATTTTCCAGCTTTAACGTTTCGTAAGCTCTATTTAACCCTTTTAGTGTCATTACGAACTGGCTAGACACAGTTAAAACAAACTTTTGTTTTAATAAATGTAACCAGTTGTGCTGTCGGCAGTAATAAATATAATATTTCTTATGTCCTCTTGAAGTAGAAACATTAACCATTAAAATTGAGTCACCAGATGCCATTTTTTGTTTGCATAAGTGCATTTTAATAAGGGAAATAAAATAATACGAGATGAGTTTCAACTGCACTCTTATATAACATAAAATAATGTTGAGATACTTTTATGAAAAAACTCATCTCGTATTATTTTATTTTCGTTATTAAAAAGCATTTATCTAAGCAAAAAATGACATCTGATGACTCAATTTTAATGGTTAATGTTTCTACTTCGATAGACATATGAAATATTAATTATTGTCGATAACATAAATAGTTACATCTATTTAAACGAAAACTTTGTTTTCACTGCGTCTAAGCAATCAATGCGTCCCGTATCTCTCGTATAGCTACTAGTTTTACGTATGACACTAAAAGGGTTAAATACCACGATTTATCAAGACCATTGTCTCGTAAACATAATCTCAGCTTCGTTTAAAGTCGTAAAAAATAAGACGAATGCGGCATAATTCTGTGTGTGGCCTAATGCGGATTTCTGAGTCTACTAATAAAGAGAAACAAGAATCTTCGAAATAATCGGATGGAAGTTCTAGAATGTTAAAGTTGCAAGAGAAAACTTAAACTAGGTGATTCGAGAAGTTTGGAAATCTTGGGAAGAGATTGATCTTTACGAGGAAAGTTTGTTCAAATAACAACAGACGTTAAAGGTCATTTTAGACCTATCAATAACGTATCCACGATCTTGCTTTATTTTATATTAAAAAACCATTAGTGAACTAATTTAAAAGGCGAATTATGCATATCCATGCTGTTGCGCCTTTCGTTTTAGACGCGTTTGCGCAATAATCGTATCATTCTCTACGCCAGGCATTCGAAGTTTATTTCGCAAAGGACGTAAAGCGAAGCGTTTTGCCCCTTCCGCTATGGCCGCTTGTCTTTTCTTTCTTTCCTCTCTCCCTCCCGCCCTACCACCCTTCCTTTCTTTCTTTACGTACGTCGACAAAGAATAATTACTTTTCGTCTGCGAAGGTAATACGCAACGCGCGTCTATAAGGATACGCGAAGAGAGGAGGCTAGTCGTTGAAGAGAAAAACGTAGTGGATTGCAGGAGCGAGGGAGAAAGAACAGAGACGAGGACAGTAAGAACACGAAATAAATGTCAGGCGCGTTAAAGTGCGAGCGAACACGACGTCGTAAGGTCGTAAGGTAAAGGATGCAAACTTGTCCTTCGCGCGACAGCGGAATCTCTCTCGTTTGTCACTTTCTTTTTTATTTCCTTTTCGTTCTGTCTTGTCTCCTTTTAACTTCTTCGCTCCTTCCGTAATTCTTCTTAAAGTTAAAGACTTTCCTCAATTTTTTTCTTCCACGAGACAACAAGATCCAAAGATCCGTTATTTCGGTGCGTCTTGTCATCGGAGAGTCGATCGTATTAATTTTATTCTACGTTTCTCTCGTTATCATTCACCTTTGCATGTCGCGTGCTATTCGTTTCCGATCGATCGCGTCCCGATCGTGACGAATAGTCCTCGAAGTCATTATTCCGCACGTATTCTGTTTCGTTGTTGTCTTTGGTCTTAGGAGTCCTCGTTTGTACGGCGTGTCTTCGTTTTCCCCGCGTCACGATACCACGAGGGGCCTTCGAACGAGTTCTTTCGTAAGCACAGCCTCTTCCCAATCGCTCATCGATGTCGATCACAGCACTTGTGATAATATTTGAGATTGCTTAGACGTTCCTTTCGTTATCTTCAAGTTCGACCGTTTTAAATGTCGCAGGTGGGCTACGAAGTCTCCGTGGTGTAAAGACTCTTTCACCATATTTTCATTATAATAAGATCGCTGCTTCTACTTGACACAGTTTTACTTTGTTTGAATCATGGAATTATTGTAGATCACGCGGTATAAGTTCACAGATGCAGTTTAAACGAGTAATTTTGTAAGCGGTGCTTCCATTTTTATTGTACTATGCATCGACACAACGTTGATACGCTTAGACGATTTTAACTCATACGTATACGTCTTTTTTTAAGTATCAGTTATTACTATCTAAAAATTAACGATCTCGTCACCATTGTCAGCGAGGGCAAAGCTGGAATCATCTGCGATTTTCTGTAAATCTGCTCACATTAACGCGATATTCATTGATTCGATCATTTCATCGGGCTAAAGATCTTTTGCGTGCAGTTTTGAAAACGTTGTCTTCGAGATTTTTATGTCGTGTCATATCGGAAGACGGTATCGTTATTTGCATTATACGAAGTACGTTGTTGTACGATTTCATAATTTTTTATTAACACCGTGTTCTACGCAAACCGTTTCCATAGCGTCGTACTTATCTGTGTACAAACACTGCAAGGGGACACGCGCACATTCACATCGGTACGTACATTGCACCTGCGTAGAATCGAATGCTTATCAATGCTCATAGCACCGAAATAATTAATCCAATAGACGAGCCTCTCGTCTACTAGAAGTTCGATTTCGCGGTGGTGCGCGCGCTAAGGCGTCGATCAATTGCAATGTACCGTCGAATCGGGATCTTATCACCGTGGGTCGAGCCTAGCTGCGTACATTGGGTAATTCGGATGCAAGTATCGGTTTCACGGCTCGCGACGAACGACCAGCATTACAACATCGTAAGATAAATCATAGAAAATTGTTTCGAAACTATCGTAACGCGGTTGAGGGCACGCGTCGCGTTTGTCGTGCGACGCGAAGCAGTGATTTATAACGAGCGCCTTCGAAACATTGTCACCTTGGGACGAGTTTTCGTTGTGGTCGCTTGTCCGCGGTATCGTAAATTTACGAAGAAGACGTACGAAGTTGAAGTGCGCGCGATTAGTTACGACCGCACGAATTTCGTTTCGTCTAAATTTTATTAACCACTTCATCCGTCAACTTTCACGTTTCCTTCTTACGTTTGAGCAAACTAAACGCGCTTCGAACCGCGAATTTTCACTGGCGTACATTCGACGATGATCGTTTAATTTTTTCTATTTCTTCGAAATCTTCTCGACGATGATGCTTTTACGATCGATCTTCCCGACGCGCTTTATTTTCGAACGACGCGTTACTCGTCGTTTCGGAGCGTTAATCGAACCGCCCGCGAGGAAACGTCGAAGGATTTAAAGAATCCAATTTCGATCTTACAACGTAAACATTCTTTATTTGCGTTCGATCTAAATCCTACTCTCCTACGTTACAATGTTTCTCGCTCCAATAAAAAAAAGTATATACAAAAAAAAAACAGTAATTCTGGGAAAGGAATTACTTCGAGCTCACGCTCGCCTCGTTCCTATGCAAATTCTCACGCAAATATTCGACGTGAATCAGCGAACTTCGTTGCGACTTGGAAACCTTACGCGCATCGTTAACGGCCAAAATCCTGCACCGCTTGCAGCGAAGTCGTATAAATTCTCCAATAAAAAAAAAAAACGGGAGAATAAGAGAGAAAGAAGGACGAAGAAAATATTCTCGAGATAACGTTATCCGATTGTCCGGTACCGAGGGGAATCGCTTTCGAAGGTAAATAGCTGTACGATTTCTCCACAACGGTTTATCTGTCTCTAACCGCGTACTTACGTACACACCTACGCGCGTATAAAAGGAAAACGGCTTCGTCGATATGCGTGACTCCTCTTTGTATTTACCCGTTTGAGTGCCAAGCGGCACGATCGCGCTTCTAACGTTCAGTGCCTAAAAATGTCAGCGACTCGGATAGTAAAGTCGAGCTGACTGCACGTTCGGATTTTCTCGATGCGTGTCTTTATTGTTATGGTTGTGCCAAACTGAAATAAGGTGCTACATATATATGTAAACGCACATTTTATAATATTATCAACAAGCACAAGCGTAAAACATAAATATGTGTTTAGAAATTATAATTTAGTTGCATACAAAATTAGTATATATAGTAGTGTAATTAGTTTTATATAGGTAGTACAAATATTTAAACAATGTTTTGAGATGATTTAAACATACTGCTTTCGCTACTTATGCTCAAACGAATTTCAGAGACTTAACGCATTTTCGACACGGAATCAGCCAAGCGCTATCGCGACGCTCGACAATTCTCGATTGGAAAACGAGAATGACCCGTAGCACTCAAACGATTAAAGACGCACAAACGTACTCGCACCGATCGTGTAAACCGGTCCTAAGGTCGCGTGATCCGCGCGCAATAATCAAATCGACGCTGTTTCGAGAAAACGCGGAGGTTTTAACAGCAGGCCGTCGCTTGGCAAAAGGCGAATCTTTCCTGGAAATTCACGATTTTATTCGAACATTAGATTCGTGGCAATGAGCGTCTCTCTTTAGAGTACAGTGGCATTTATATTGGTTCAGTGGCAAGGTCAAAGACGCATTCGATAACATTCATAATAGTCGCCAACTTGAGCTACTCGTGGACTTATACTTGATCGGTAGATCGGAATAATGAACATTTATCGAAGCTATTCCACACTGGTTCTAAAAATAGTTTCTGGATTGAACCAGCCTTGGTTACTTTTATATTTCAGTGAATGGTGAATGGCACGAGAGAAGAAACGATTGCTAGTAGCAAGGGAAAAACATTCTCTTCGCGAATGTATTAGGTCTACCGGAAAGTTCCGTCACATAATGTCATCTCTAGTTTAACATTAACTGTTTCGACCAATGCATTTCTGCTTATCTACTTGGTATATATAGATACGAAGAGGTTGTTAATATGAAAAGTATAATGCCCAGTAAATATTAATTAATATATCTAAAATGAATTAGTTTCTTTTAATTAAAAAACGACAGAACTTTCCGGTAGACCTAATAGATTCGCTATGTTTCTCTAGCAGTTCAGTAATCAGGGTATTGGCAACGTTAGCTCATTGAAGTAATTACATCAACGTAGATCGATCACGGAGTATCACGAATCGTTCGAAAGGATTATTAGTGCCGCGAACGTAGAACGTCAAACGCAGACGTGGTTAAAAGCAAAGAACCCGAAGAGTCGTTGAATACTCAGGAACGCAGAAGGCGGGAACCGAGTATTCGACCACAAATAAGTGCCCGATGTTAATTTCGTTCTTACAACAAAGTAGGCGTTTTGATGAGGATAGTTCTTCGCGTCTTACGAAGTAGTTTCAAGACTTTTACGACTCTTATTATAAGACTCTTAAGACTCTTAAAATTTGTAAATTGTACGTGGTGTAGTTTCAAGGAAGGAGGTTGAAAGATGGTGATGTTACCGCGAGGATGAAGTATCGAAGATACCTGCTCTTCGAGCGATGTTTTTTTTTGAAATCGGAAACGTTTCACGATTTACGTAATTTATCGTAAGGGGTCTCGACAAAAAATCATTGCGCGAGTATTTCTGAAAGGAATCCGTCAGTGTATATAACGAAACGTCGGAGAAGGGAGACGCGAAAAGAACGTTCTTATCGGCCTGAGGAAAATTCATGTACCAAGGACGAAAGGCAATTCTCGACGAACGAAGGGCCATTACGGACGTTCAGAAACTTCGAAGTTCGTTCCCGAGCTACGGATACGAGCAAGAATTTATCGAAGGAGATTTATTCTCGATATGAATTCTGATTTCACGCGAGCTCTTCGTCGACCTCCCTTCATTCTTGGCAATCCTTGAATATCTCGAACATTTGTCCCTCGTTTCGATGAAATAAAGTCGCTGGCGATACGCATATTTCGAAATACGTCTCTATCCTTGATATTTCAACGACACTACGGGGACAAACGTACGTTCGGTACGTAGGCTCGATTTCGTTGAAATAATTGACATCGCTGTTGAAAGTTTCAAAGTCGATCTTTGAATTCTTACAAATTTGAGAATTACCACAACAGCAAGAACGAGTGAGTTCCTACGTTCTACCGCGATTAAGGATAACAAAAAGGAGGAACAAAGTGGACAATTAAGCGGAGTGGCCGCAACGCGAGGGATAACGTGCGAGACGACATAACGCGAGTCGACAAACGGCGTGACTATCGCGGTCGATCCGTCTGCCCGAACGAGGGGAAACGTCGAGTGGTAGAATGGCTGTGTGGAGGGTAAGAGAGCAACGTGTCGTAGACCAAATTAACCCCGTAAACGGATTTAGATCTTACACCGGGCAACAGGCACGGCATTACCCACCTTTGGAACGATACTCTCGGCCTATTTCCGGATAGCCTCGGCTCGATCTAAATTTTACATCCAGATTGCATGATTTCAGGATTCCTGTTGGCTCACCCTTCCTTTTATGTTTCTCCAAATGCTCCAGCATCGATGTCTCTGACGAGCGAGACGAGAAATTGTGAAAATCAGACGTAATAGTTTGCAAGTTTCGAAAGTTGTGTTTAATAGCGCGTGACTCTGTTACGATTGCTATAATTTAAAGACGCGTTTGAGCGTTTCAGTCTTTTATTTCGATTCAAAAATATTTCGAAATTTTTTAGAAATATTTTCCGAGTAATTATGCTTGCCGTTTTGTCCGAGTTAATCTGTCGGCTTTCGCATCTTCGTCTTGGGAACGAAGTCGTACGAATTCGTACTTTTCCTTTATAAACAATGATCAGTGGCAGTTGGCCATTACTCGATTCTTTCGATTGTTCCTACGAATGACAATTCTGTAGCTCGATTTTAACTGGTGATTTTTAGACGATGGTCCACCGTTTCGCAAGCGAAGGCTTCTTCTTGCAATACGACGATAAAACCGAAAAGGCCATTCGCGAGATTATTCTTTATGAAAGGATGGGAGCGAAGCGAGGAGGCGACGATAGCGTAATGAGGTAGCGTAAGCGTGGAGGGTGAAGAGACCTAGAGGGGAAGAAGCAATTAACGAAAAGATCTATGGGGTTAAACAGCGCCACGGTATTTTTCTTACATTAAGTTCGGTCGACTCTTGTGACCCCTCCAGCCTCTAGTCTCTTCTACCACCGACACCACTGTTACAAGATAATGAGACCGCATACGAGTCTAATAAGAAAATATCGTTCCGCCGTAGGTAAGTTTCGTTTAAGGGTTACGTACCATTAACGACGGAATCCTGTGCTTTTCCTAGACGCGACGAGGTGGAAACGAGAAGCACACGGAGATACGCGAGAGCGAGAATGTTTGTTTTGATCGTTAGTGTATGTCTGTATTGTGTATAGATTTTATCGTGGGAAGAATTTGTCTTGTTCTTCTGTAAAAATAATATATTGGTTCTTTTACAATTAATTATGGTATGGTCTTTCAATTATTTTTTTATCGAATAAGATTTATTATAATTGGACAGTTATTATATAACACGAATTGTATATCAATTTTTAACGAGTTCTTGCCTAACATTTTTCGCTTACATTCGTTGAGGATATGCGGCGCTGAGTTTTCCGGGAAAACCGGTACACATGAGCGTGCATCGTGACTACGCCATTAACGAACAGCAATGCATATCTAATAGCGTAACTACGCTCCACGTACCACGCGAACTTTCGAACTCCTTGCGTGCGAAAATTGCTTCGTATCGATCGAAAGCGCAGGGAAAAACGAAGGAAACTTGAAATAACTTCAGCCTCTTTCGCAATTAACGTCTCTCCGAGAGTGTGTAAAATACGTTGTACACGTAGAAATTATGCAGATGATCGCTATGAATCTTTTATTCCATCTGCATATCGTCAATCACAAGCAATTAACGATAGTTTTCGATAGATGCATGGAACTAGTCGTATACATCGACGTAATTTTGGATAAAAATGTACTTCTATGTTTTAGGAATACTCGAAATACTAGAGCAACGTGTTTTGAGTTTGACGCGCATCTTCGTTCGGGAATGTTTGTAATTGTCGGTCTTCAAACTTTTTCGGTTTTCACATCGAAATCATCGCTTTTAAAGCGTTTAAATTAGCGTTCCTAAGCATCTTGCATTAAAGCACTAAAACAGCATTTTAACACTTTCAGAAAATTTGACGTATGAAGTTTTAAGGTCGTTTTTAGTACAACCTAATACCATACATATCAAATTGCATTTACATCGTTAAATATGTAACTTCATCGATAGAAAAAAAATTGGTATTATTAATCGATATATCGATGAGAATGTCAACCAGAGCGCGTTTTAGTCTTTTTCGTGTGTCTCCTTAAAATTTGATCATCTTTCGTGTAACGTTTTTACGGCTTGTCGATCGACAACCTCGATTTCAATTCGACCTTCGATCGTGCGGACACGATTCCCTCCCGATCAGGCAGGAAGTCGAAAAATACGCGTGGACGCGTGCCGACGCGACGCGCGTTACAACGTCCCAAGTTTGACGACACGAAGAGAGCCGCTTGCGTGCACATGCCTTCGTCGCGGCCGCTCGCGAAACCGGAGAGACTCGCTATTACGAGAATTCTCTCGCGTTCCTTGGCAACTTTCCACGGTTCATTGTCGTTCTCGACGCGTCCTCTTGCTTCTTGCCGAATAAAAATCGGCGAAGAGAAGCCGGGGAGGCGAGGGCTCTTCTATCGTTCTCTTCAAACCGTATCTCGACGCGTGATCGATCGACGGGCCGATCCATCGATCTTCGAGTTCTCGAGGTGCGCCGATAGCTCGGCACGGTCCTGGTCGCTCTGCCGACCGGTTGCCACTAATGAATGAAAATGTATGAATGGACACCCACTCAGAAATTAAACGCGTCCACGCGACGAGCTTATCGCTCACGTGACATTGTTTAAATGATTTCGACGAGGAGTTACGATTCCAACGATGCGGCACGTGAATTCCTTCGAATTCGTGAGGTAGTTCCCGTCCAAATCGCCGTGAATCTTAGGAAAAGCCTTCGAGGTTTATAAAATTATCTCTTTTTTTTCAGGATTTAAGATCGAGCAATAACGAAATTTTTGTCGGTGGCTTATACCTTATTTTTCTTAAGATTTCTCGTGGTAATCGCTTGATTGCAGGAAAGGTTCGTATTTTTAAGGGGTTGGAATATTTTATGAAGAAAGGAGAACTGGTGGTATCATCAATTCCTTGGATCGTTTGATACTTTTCGACACGCAGCGATGAATTTTCTATCGCGATTTCGCAGGGTAACTTCAAAAATTGATATTGTCGATAAACGAATATCGGAGCATTCGAGTATCGTGGCTGAATATATTGGAAAACTCGGCATCGAAACTTCCATGTTCGACGCAAGCGATGGAAATAGCCAACATCATTTATAGAAAATTGTTCTTCTTTTGCAATTAAGCCACATATTTAAAAATTCTGATTTAGTCCAACTGTACATTTCGTTCGTTACGACATTCTCTCACAAGACTTTGTAGGAAAGTATTCACGTCTTATTGAAGAGTATCAAATTCTTCCTCTTATAAGAGTGGGCTTTTTATCTGAGATAAGGTACTAGCCGAGGTAATATAAAAATAAAGCGTAGCTGCGGTATAGAAGGGACGAGAGAAAGTCTAAGGTACCTAAAATTGTACGAATGTAGGGGATAAATGAGCATTGTTTAGAAGTAACCATTTTTTGTGAACATCGTGGCGCGTAGCGTAAGCGAATGTGTCACTTTTTGTCTTTATATACAATATTATATTGCCTATTAAATATAAGATAATTTGTACCAATCCAGTTGTACCGATACCTTAACATCATAACTACCATCCTTAATCTTTACACTCTTTATCAAATTTCATGCTCGTCATTAATGGTAATGGGTTTTGCGCCCGCCACCCGCACGCTTATGCCAAACTCACGCGAAATGCGATCCATTCTAGGTCTAGGCGCTGGGGCCTCGGGCCCAATGAGCCGCTGCGTGGGAGGAACGAATACGGGCGACAGTGGGGACTTCAGGAGCGTATACTGTAAAAATGTGCCTCTATCTTTTCTCTCTATTTTTCAAGTGTGTCAATGATTGATTTTGGCGACTTTTGAAAATTGTAACATCGTCGGATGTTCGTGGCGTCGATTCTTTTGATATTTGCTGGCCACGTAAACTGAACTATTTTGATTTATTTTATGTACAACACTCACGCATTGAGGTAGCACCGGTGATCGTAAATACGTAAACGCTTTGGCTCGGTATTATGTCACTCGTTCCGTCTCCTTTCTTCCGATTTACGATCGTCCAAGGCGTAACGTAGCAATTTCAGAGTGCCAGACACTGCTACCGTAATATATACACGTTTATGAGGCGGATTCTCTTTCGATGATGGCGTATCAATGTTCAAATTCGCCATGGCGAGAGCATTGAACCGATAAAAATCGTGACGCCGGTTAAAAAATCCTTTTCGATGAACCATCGAAGTAAACGAAAGAGAAATTAATCGTCGTTGCGTCGACAGGACGATGAAGCATAATTTCGAATGCAGCGGCGTTACTCGTGTCAGTGACAGTGCGGGACCGCACGAAGCGACGTGGCATGTTGAAAAATGACGTCGCGACAAGGCGCGCGTGTAACGATTAGTCCCGTCCTCCTCTAATTAATTTTGTTTAAAAAGTACGAAGGATCTAGGTACGTACGCGTAGCCGCATACACGCGCGCTTATAATAAGCGAGAAATCATTTCAATTCCGTCATTCGCGAAATAATTAAAAGCACCGGACGTGGTAATAACGAGCAGTCGCGCACAAATTAATACGCGAAACACGGAGAAAATTATCGAATGCAAACGGCTCGAACGTGGCGCCTGACCACGTAGATATGGTACGTTTCGTCGCTTTCCATCCTCGTTTTTGATCGCCACGTCGTTTCGAAATCGCAGTCGAAGAATTTTGAAATAATTCCGATGCCACGTGAACGAAGAATTCTTCCGTCCACCTCCTTCCTCTCCAACAGGCTCACTCCCACTCCGTTCAGGACGCACTAATTATAGCGGATTTATAACGGCCGGTTGCGCAAGTCGGGCGCGTCCTCGTGTAAAATCATGGAAACGACGAGGAAAGGGCGGGGAGGAAACGCATCGGGTCCGACGAGATTAAAAGGGTCGGTCGGTCGGTCGGTCGGTCGGCCGGTCGATCAGATTCGCGTATCCTCGGCGCGAGAAACATCGTTAGGCGCTTATTAATCAGTTCCACTGGCAAGCCAATTAGCGCATTAATTGACGCATCTACGATCGCGTCCCTACGAAACTCATCGATGCGACATCGTCAGCCGAAAACCGTTGAACCTTGCGCGCGGACTCGTTGGTTGCACGCGAACGTAGAATCATTAGCACGCGACTGCCCGCACGAACGAAGCTATTTTAAATATTTGCCGTCTGCCGGTTCGCGCATCGCCGACTGCCGTTTCGTTGGTCCGTGAAGGCGTCGAGTTTTCTGCTCTTCTTGCCGACTGGAATTCGTTCGTTTGCAGGTGACGAAGCTCCATGCGCGACGCGAAGCGTAAAATTTCGAAGCTAGAGAGAAAAGGAATTTCTTCTACGTTTTTGGTTATTTATTTTGTTTTCTTTTTTTCCGTGCGTAAACGTGAGAAAAGAGGCGACGATCGATGTCGAAGGAATTTTCATTTCTTTTTCACTACGAAGATTACGTTTGCGATCTCGAAAGTATTCGAATTACTTTTATGGTGTCAAAAGGATTTCGAAGTTATCTCCGTATTTTCCGTATTACGATAGTAGTCCAGAATGCGATGGTCGACGGCACTGTTCGTTAACTTACGACGATATTAAGATAGTCAAAGAGACGCGTATAATCACTCAGTTTTGACACGTAGTCGAATGTCGTGGCTGGAGTAATCAAACATCCTCGAACTCGTATATTAACTCGCAATTAATACAAGGAATTGACTAATATTAGGATTTCACTAATATTGTACAAGTTACTTAACCAGTGTACAAGATCAGATTCGTACAAATATTTACTTTCCGAATTTCGTTGCGCTAAGGTGGCTGTTACGATTCAAAATAAACGAAAACGTAGAGGAGGAAGAAGCGGAAGGAAAATTGTCTCGAAAATACGCTTACATCTCGAGTAAAATGCTTGCGCTATCTCGAATCGCGGCCCAATCGAGACAGATCAAAAAACTCGATAGACAAGGATTACGCGATCCTCGGGGGGGACTCGAATTGCGTTTCGTAATACTGCGAGTCTATCGTGTCGGAGAATCTCCGCGGCCACGCCGAGGCGCGTCCTTACCGACTTTCCTTTTTTTTCGTTTCTTCTTCCGCCTCTTCTTTTATCTTTTTTCACCTCTTTCAGCTCGAGCTAGCGAGCCTCTTGCAAAAGTTTTTACCGTCTCGGACATTTCGGTCGTGATATCGTCGTTCGTTCTTGGGCGGGCCTTCGCCTTCGTCTTTACGGCTATCGTTCCCGGAACGTTAAAGTCGTTTTGGTCGCGTATCGCCGGAGGCACGTGGACCCTAAACGTCAGTTTATAGATAGCGACGAACCGCCCCTGACTTTATACGAGCTCCAGTCGACTCGCGACGACCGTCACTGAATTATTGGCTTTACGAGTTACGAGCGTGTCGAGCAAGCGTTAAATCGGTAGTCCGTTCTGAATTTGACATCGTTTGAATCGCTTCATGCAAAATCGCTGGGTGTCCTCTTCTCCTTGACTTTATCGCAAATTTCTAATTCTCTTCTTCTCGATGGCTGCTCGCAATGTGATTTTTAATCGATGTTTTACTTTTTCATTATATTAAAAATTGTTCGATCTTCTTCGGGCTCCGTTTGAAATTCTAACATATCCAAATGGAACGATTGCGTCACGAGAAATTTTTCTGACATGGAAATAGATGTACTTTCGCGTTTAAATGGACATAAACTAGAGTTACAATTGGCATTCGCTCTAACGAATTTATCCACAACGGTCGAACGTTTTGTCGTTCAATCGTCTGCTTTCTGTCTCAAATATGCATTCGATGGTACAAGAGAAGAGGAAATGAGGTCGAGATAAAATTCGTCACAATGAGAGGAATCTTATTCCCGATTTAGAAGTAGCAGCGGCTCGAGGATTTATTTCAATTGGACGAAGCCTGGCAGATGTGGGGTACTAAGTTAAACTTCGGATAAATTAATCGGTATTACGAGAGCTTATGTAACTTTCGAAAAGTTTCATTGAATCCACTGGAGTGCTTCAATTACACGCGTCTGCGTCGAAACTATAAAATCGTCCCTTCGAGTCAACGTTTTCGTTATCGAACTCGTCGTATTTCCAATATCGACTTTTCATCGATTCGATATCGGATGTGACGTACATCGGCTTTAACGAGGAGAGGGTAACTATGGCTCGTCCTCGATAAATATGCAATTATGCTTATTTCGTTCGATCGATCCATTTATTCCTATTTGAATGATTATTTTGCAGCGGCCATTTAAATAACACTCACTCGCGTATTTGATGTGATTGTGTATGAGGTTCAAATGAAAACGCGTTCCGTCAATATAGCGTGCAAATGTGTTGACCAAGACAAGCGTCGTGACGCTCTTCAAACGCGAAAACATCGACGGTACGCAAGTTCGCGTCGTCCTGTGAAATTGTCCGACGCAACTTCTCGGAGGACGCTTCGTTCAGCATGTACTCAAACGAACTTTGCCGCTTCTTTGCGTCGTTTTGCATCGTTTTGCAAGACGAAACAAACGGAATCCATCGACCGTGGATTTCTTTATACTTGACTCGATGCGACCGTTGTGTCCGTATCCGAGCGGCAGTTGCGTGGCTGACAGACTGTCTTTGTCGGTTAGAAAAAGAAAATAATCCGTAGGGACTTTGGTAAACGTCTCGACGTTTCACTCGTGACCTCGATGCTAATGCGAGCGACTTTTCTCGGTTCATCGAGTGGCCAGCGGCCTCGAATATTCACGATACGCCACGAAATAAAGTTTCGACGGATGGCAACGTGTTGAAATATGACTATGACGACGACGACGACGACGATGGAACGAAACCTCGAAGAAATATCGAAATAGAAGACTCGGTCGATTATGCGTGTTGGGAAGGCGGAAGTGTTACGAGACATTGACGTTTGTTGATCGATCGATCGATTCTAGTCGAATCGTTACGGCGGATTCACGGTCGACATCGTAACAATTTTGGTGAACGGTAATCGAACGTCCGTCCGGTTTTTGTAAATACGAAAAGCGATTCGGTCGATATTGTGTTCGCGAGCATTAAAAGACCGTAGTAATAGTGTCGTATTTAT
>JAITYT010002364.1:268704-288424 GCA_025433975.1 Liostenogaster flavolineata | reverse complement strand
AGAGAGAGAGAGAGAAAGTGAAAAGAGAGGAAAAATTTAATTGCTCGTTCCAGGGAATTTTACGAGATGAAAACGCGTTCAGCAAAAATTGAAAACGGTGCGTGAAACATGGCACGCGTCAAACAACGAATCATCGTCAGGTGTTAACTATGTTTTTGCAATCCTTTGTTCTTTTCGACTCGATTTCCTTTTATGTTATGTTCGTTTCACGTGAAATATGGAAGCACTCGCGCGAATTGAGTTCGTTTCGAATGTTCGCGGTTCTTTCGATGATGCTGTTTAACACACGCGTATAGCCGATGTATCGCATGTTATTTTACGAGAAAAATCTTGTTTTTTTTTTTGCTCAATATATCATAAAAGTGATCGAATGATCGTAAAGTATTAGATTGACAAAAAAGTAAATTCCGTCGTTTAGTGTGAAATAAAATTCCATTTTTTATATAAGAAATGAACATTAATCAATTATATATTTTCCATTTTGCCTGGTGACTTTTTGTTATCATTCTGGCAACTTCGTCAATCAAAAAGATCTCTTTGTGAAAGGAGAACCCAATATTTATTAAATTAAAGAATATATTTCATCGAGATTTATATTTTTGATTTTGAGAGCCTTGAGATTGTTACAGAATAATCCTAAACGATTCTTTATGGAGCTGATTCATCAATAGAAATCGAGTCAATGTCTCTGATTTCATTGGAACTTTTCCACTTAAGCAATTAAATCATCGATAGAGTAGACAGTTTATGATTGATTAATCGACTCTGATAAAATTATATAAAAATTACAGCAATGCGTTATTCGTCATTGTTTCAGCTTTCGTTTGGTGGGAAAGTGGAACAAATCGAAGACGTTTGCGGAATTTTTATAAACGCGAATAAATGTATCTCTTGTCATTTTTTTTCTGAAGTTCTGTTCTCTTTCAGGGAACTCGTGTTCGGGATTACGCTGTTTGCGTTAACAATATTTACGGAAGTAGAGTGATACGTGAATCGTCGCGACCGTTTCCGTTAGTCGATGGTTTATCGCTTTGCAAATTAGAACTATTGAAAAGAGCATCTACTATGATCGTCATCGAAATTTATAGATTCAAACGATCGTTGAAAGCTTAAAAAGAAGAGAAACGATGCGGAAATGTTCAAAAGAGTAAGAGGAAAATTTGCATGAATAAAATGTACAGTTTAAAGTTTCTCTAAAAGAGTAGATTAAAGTTACACGTGCAATATAAAGTTTTCAATTATCGGAGTTGCGACTTTTAGTATTATTGAATAAAAAACTATCGTTAGGAGTTTACACTATATAATAATCTAAAAACAATTTAGGCATTCATATTATTACATTCTTTTATCATTGTTTAGGAGAAAAATTATAATTGATCTTTTCAACGTTCCGAAATTTGTTGAATATTCGAGGAATCGTGCAACGCAAGTTTTATTTCATTCGAACAAGTATCGTGCAAAGTACATTACGAGAGACATTGTATTGTGCGGTGTAACGAAAGTTACGTGGATCGAAAGTACAAAGGGAAAGCCTTAGGGAATCCAAAATTATCGCGCCGAGTTCGATACATACACGCTGCTTTAAAAAAGAAATACCAGTTCACGATAAGTGTTAGCATTTAAAAATAACGATAGCGTTTTCATTTGGCGGATATGGCACAGATTCGTAAGAGGATCAAGCACACGCCACGTATATTATTCATAAGGTAAAAGATCGATCGCCGGTTGTAAAGTATGCGTTGGAATGATCTCACAACCGTTACGGTATCATTCGAAAATAGAAGTATGGATCATGCGTATGAGTGTCGGTTGGGTTAACGAAGTCAACCGAACGCTTTATTGAATTTATCGAAGTATGACTGCTTTATAAAAGATTGCGTATACGAGGAGTAACGCATGTGTTTACTATCGTGATTCAAAATGATGTAATAGAAGAGCGAGGTTACAGCCGAGGTCACCTCATTATAGTGTTATGCGATAAATATATCTGAATTCGCGTATACATTTACTCTAACATTGACGTTTGGAATTTTGCAGGGACGATAGTCGCGATATATTCCATATATTTCTCATAATTATGATTATTTCAATCGTTATTATTGCTATTGTTGTTGCCGTTATTGTTATCATTATTGTTATTATTATTGAATGTTTTAATTGATAATGAGAAACGCTGTTACATTCTATCGATATTTATTCGGTACGTGACATGATTCGACGTATGTTTCTTGAAATGCAAATATTAGACACGTACCTGCAATATTAAATTCTTAATCAATTAATTACGAATACGTACCTTTCATCGAAAAATAAATTTGGCGCTTTCAAAGAGCTGTCTCGCATCGTTAAAGGAAAATATTAAATAAAGCGAGAGTCGAATGAACTCCAGGGAATAGATACATTGTTAAATTGATTTATTTTCGGTCTCGACTGACCTATAAAATTTTAATCCCAGCTTTTCGAGCTTCTAACTCCACTTCCACGCATCGATTCGATCTTGTTTCTCTTTTCGCGTTACCTTCAAGCGTATTTTCATACGCCGTTCAAAATTATTTTCTAAACGATTATAAACGATGAACGTCCCCAAGTTCAGGAATCTTATGACATCGTGCGATAATTACAAATACATCGATCCGTTCTCAATGCATTCCTATTATTCCGTGCGATCCTACAGGGATTTACGGAGCTATTTCTCGAGATTCCGTTCTTTATATCTGTCATTCACGAACAATCGAAAGACCAGCTTTGATATTCGATTCGTACGAAGTAAGGATGACGAAACCACAGAAGAATACCGAGTTCGGCATGGAGGAAGGCATCGAAAGAAAGAAAAGGACGCGAGATGGCAAACGAGTCGAATCTAGAGCCAGTCGGAGCAGATTTGACCTTCCAGTGGGATGTCGCTTAGAGTAAGCCATCGTACGGTCTAAATCGAGGGGATTATTCTTACGTATTTACGTTCGCGTCTATCTAAATCCGGTTGCCGTGTTCGTCGTTATCGTACCATTGGCTAGCGAGCATATACCTGCCTGCGCTCAAAAAGCAGAAAAGCGTCGTAGTCGTCGTCTCGTGCGATATCGGATGACACGAGAGCACGACGACACAAAGCGGCACGTTCTTTCTTCTTTTAGTTTCCCAAGAATTTCGACGGCTTAGACGGGCGCTTCGTTAACAAGCTCCTTCATGTCGTCGTCTTCTTCCTCCTTCTCGCGTTTAATTATTCTACCGACAGGCCGACACGTGTACGTACTTTCATTGGCATCGTCTGCCCTTCTTTCTAATTTTTTTCTTTCTCCTTTTCTCCCTCTCTCTCTCTCTCTTTCTTTCTCTCATTCTCTTGGACTCGCATGACGAGCTCTAGGCCAGTGGGTTAATGGGGGTGTCGTCGTAAGTCGTCATTATCGTCGTGCGTGCTCACCGACCACAAGAGTCGCATTATCGTCGCCGATGAATGGCGTTCGTTCAAAGAAGGGAGAATGCATTCTGCCATACGTGCGCGTTCTGCGTGTAGGTGCGCGTGCGTGCGTGCGTGTGGCACGTCGTCTTGATTTGTTGCACTATTACCTCCTTAACTGGTCGAGGGACGTCGCGACGGCTTCCCTTCGACGACGCCAGCCCACCTCGCTTTCGTCCGTGCTGCCTTTCCTTTCGTCCTTGTCGCTGTCTTCTTTTTCTTCTTCTTCTTCTTCGTAACGATATCGTGGCAAAACGTACGGACGAGCGACCCGAGCGTACTTCGATCTCTCAAGGCCTCTTTCTTGGGCTCTCCTCGTGATCGAACGATTGTCTTTGGGTCTCTCGACTGTCCTATTTGATTTCTCTGGGCACGTTTTGCTTATTAATAGAGTCATTCTTTTGTTTGGTTTACTTGTGTACATTGTATGAGAAACATGATCTAATTTTTTGTATTATCTTTCTTCTCTTTGACGAGTTTTGGCAATTCTTGTTTTTCTCCATGGACGGTTTGAACATTAGTACTTTTTCCTAGCAACTTTCTTATTGGAAGCACGCGAAACATAAAAGAACATTGTTAAAATTATCATTATGTTTCATTATGTTCACGACCTGTAAAAGATTTCTAAAATGTAAATAACAAGTTGTTATTTATAACGATTCCATAGCTGTAAATTGAGGTTTCAGACGAAACTCGAGTTTTAAAGAAAAGTCTTGAAGTGATTATTCGACCGGTCGTGGTAGGTTTAGTGTTAACCACCTCGCTTTTGTTGACTCACGAATTGCCTTTTGAAAGTAATTTCATAAATTTGAGAATATTCGGTACGTCGAGAATAAATGACATTTGCAGTGCATGTACAACCTTGCGAAAGGTGTTAGGGAGAAAATTGTCGAGAGAGGGAAAAGAAATAGAGAGAAAACGATTTGCGTTGAATCGTAAAAGACGAGAATCGTTTTCGCTTGATTCGTTCGTTGAGCGGGTAGTTTCGCGCGTTCTTCGTGACAAATCGACTTGGCCGTTCTTGGCCGACGTCGTAGCAAAGCAAGAAACGCTTAGAGCTTCACGCGTTACGCTGAAAATAATTATTTCGCGTCACGAGGCAAATACACCGTGAAATTAGCTGTCTGTAAATTTTAGCAAGGCGCAGCTATTGGCTGATTTTAGACTACAAAAACGCGCGACGTCAAGACTGTCTTTCAAATCATTCGTTTCAACGAAATTTTATTCGAGTCGTCGACATCACGTTTCTTCTTTGAACGCGCCTCGTAACTCGCACTGGAATCTATTCCAAGCAAATTCACGATAAAGATACGCGTCGATGTAATAACGATACGAGGAAAAACGTCTAGTAAAGATAGTTCCTCGATCGACGACTGAAAGAAGAAATCGTATTACGTACAGTCGATTTACATCGGCAGACAAAAGACTAAATATATTTTTATTTAGCTCCCGATCTCCTTTGGAACGATGGAAAATAAAGAAAAATATTCTTATGCATTTCATTCGGTATTCACATTTTCATCCGGATACAGAAGATCAAACATCTCGTATCGAAACGCCATTGTTTGTCATCACGAGCGACTAGACGAGAGAGAAAAAATTAACGTAGTCGAAAATGGGCGATGAACAGCGTTCGCGTAACTTCTCAGCCACGAAGTAACAGTTATGTTCTTTTAAAAGAAAGTTTCTTCGTTTTGCAAGGCAGGAAACGACGTTTCCTGTTTAATCCGCGACGCTTCGCTGCGAAATCGTGCGAATCTTCATGAAACGTTCGTCGCTCTTTTGTAAAATTAATGAAGGCAGTCCTCGTCGTTCCCGCGGCTCCTTCTTCTTAAACTCGTTGCCTCTTGGCAAGAACGTCCTCGCTCTTGCTTACGCGAGTTAAGCGCGCTGGATAGGTCGGAAGGAAGAAATGTTAGAAATAGTAATTTTTCTTGGGAATTCTTCGAGAAAATTCCTCGTTAAGTATATATCGTATTAAGATCGATAAGTCGGGGTAGGCGGGATGATCTGGCAAACGGTTTCGATATCGGTTCCGAAGCTTCGATGGAGTTTTTCTTCTCGAATCAGCATTTTTTTGAGAACTTCGTTATCCCGAGAGCCCAAGGATGGAAATAGGTACCGTCGTTTTAGACTGTCGCGTAGATGGAAAAAGGTTTTGCATCGTACGAATTGTAAGTCTAGCAGAAAACGAAAGGACGTTTTAAAAAAGATTTTTTAGATTCCGAACAAGTTAGTGATAAATAAAAGTAAGGCAAATAAATTTTGCATGATTGAATACGAAGCTGATAATGCATTGTAATAAAGCGATGTTTTTTTATCGCACAAAAATATGATCATTTCGTTTTTCTTAAACTTCCTTTCGTCGGCTTACTCCGAAAGTAAAGGACATCCACGTCGGCGCGTTAATACGAATCTTGAATACAAATTCTCCACGCCAGAGTATTACTAATTCAGAGTACGATCAGTCGCTCGGAATAGACGACTCAATTGCATTCGATACGCATCCATTAACGTTTCACGGTAGTCTCAGTGTATTCCAAATGGTTTTCGTGTGAATTCGAAATACATCAATGTGTCAGAGCCCGTATAGGCGTTTGGATTAGCGCAACTCCAAACGTACTCGCATACATGTAGTGCACTTAATGCAATTTCAATCGGATGTAAGCAAATGTTTATGAATCTCGTCTTAATGAAACTAGTAGAAGCATTCGATAGTAAAGCGAAATTCAAAAATTTGACGCTCTTTTTATTCGGTATGTCGATACAATACTATGATACGTATTGTTTTGAAATCTTCTTTTTTATTATTCACAGAATATGTATTGTAATTATCTTTAAATATTATAGAGTTATTTGAATAAATAAAATTATATTTTTCAATATGTTTATTGCGATATTTAAACGATGTATCGCGGAATACTAGGAACTTTACATTTTTTCTTCTGAAAAGAGATTCGACGCATTCTCTGTCACGCTGAATTTTACGCGATTATTCGATGAATGTTGAACATTTTGAACAGTCCGAACGAAAAGTCCGATGTGGGCGATTGGTAATCCACGCGTCACGTGAGATATTAATCCTTTCGGTTTCATTGATACGCATTTTTATTCTCAATTTGAGAATACACGCGACAAATATGTCGTATTACCTTTTCCAGCCGCTCGGTATCGGTAGGAGAATTTATTTGTACTTTTGTGCACCTATTTGAAACGTAATACCACGTATTTCGCGGTTGTTTTTTACCGTACTTAACACATCAATCAATTTCAACAAATATCGAGAGAAATATAACATCAAAATAATTTACAAGCGTGAAAGGTATACGACAAATGATCGATCTTTTTACTTTTTAACCGTAGTGGAAATCGTAATTCTTAAACTTGAAAAAAGTTGACAAGAATATGTTTATATATCGGTAAAAAATTCCCGAAATATTTTCATCCCTTCCTGAAACAATGTTAAAATAAAAGACGAAGAAGTAAGTTCGCAATATCCTTGATGTCGTGCGTTCCGAAACAATGTAAAAAGTAAATCGATGCTACGGGATAATCGAAATCGGTAACTCCTCGAACCTCGCTTGGCTTATTTCGAAGCTCCGCACACGCGAAGGGAAGAGTGTTTTGCACGATTGTCGCGCAAGACCAGAATTCTCGATCGTGATTCACGATGGCATCGAGCACATTGGCGAACGCCTACGCGGCTTCGTGCGCCACCGCGCCGTGCAAAAGGACGCGGATACGTGTAGCGGATATCGAGCGAATTCCTCGTGCACCAGTGACCCCCATAAAGGAGAGAAGACGCACGGATTCGCCATTACGCACACGCGCGCGTGTTATGCGATCCAGACTACATACTCGAGACACGCCATGTATTAGTTTGTTCATTTTTCTAGATGACAGTTCCAATTTTTTCCCTAAAAGTTCGTTGATAAAATTTCGCTTGAAAGCGGATCAAGGATGGTGTAGATTGCTTTCGCTATGAGGAACAATACCTTGGATTTTCGAATTACATGATTTTCCATTTTTGGATTATACTGAGCAGTCAATTTAAAAGTTGTTAGAAATTTGTATTAATTTTTGTAATTTGTTAATTGTTCGTTTTTTGACTCGTACGAACGTGGACGAAAGTTCAAAATTATTGGAGCCAAAAAAACGCTTGTTTTTGTGTATAGATACGAATCATACTACTGCCTAATGAATTCAGTCCGATTTATGAAAAAATAGTGATACATACATTTTCGTGAAACTCGACAGCTCCTTCCGCGATATCGTAGAATTCGGCTTAGAAAGGCATCCAAGTACAAAGGAAAAGTAGGGACGCGCACATTCGACGGCATTACGAGATAAAAATAAAAAAGACGACGGTGAGAAGGGACGACTGAAAAAAAGGAAACGAAACATTCCTTCGCGATTCTTAAGAGACTTTGATCTCGGTTCAGAGCGAGCCCCCTCCGGAATATTTTGCTCCCTTCTAGGTCGTCGTAACTGCCGGATGAGGCTTCATTGTTTGCCTGGTAACAATGTCAGTATTTCGATTCGTTTTAGCGCTAATTTCATTCCTTTCTTCCACGAGATCACGTACCTTTTCTAGTGCCGCCGTTATCCAACAAGGTGGGCGGTTGGAAGAGCGCGGGCAGCTTCCTCTACTTCGTTTTAATCGTTACCATCTTCCGCACTCGCCCTCTTATCCTAAATATCCCCCTTTTCTCTCGCATCCGTAATTAGTATTAGCTTCTCCTCCGTTCCCCTTCACTCCACTCGCATCGTTTCCGCGAAGGCGAGCGACCAAAAAAAAGAACTAACAGAAGGAAGGAAGGAAGGAAGGAAGAAATAAGAAAAGGGACAAAGGGAGAAGACGCGACGATAACGCCGCTAATAACAAGAAAGAATTCGCGTCTCTTTTTTTAATTGCTTTCTTTCTAGCCTCTTACCGATACCTGTCTCTCCATCCTCTACGCGGTGCTACACGCTTCTTGGAAATTCTATAATAGCTCGGCCCGTCATTCGTGCCAAGCTCCTCGGCCGTCGGAAAACGATGATTATCCGCGCTCCTCCAAATGTAATTGCCTTTCGAGCAAATAGTCGTTCCAGTTTTTATATCTTCGCACACACAGGAATCACGCACGGATCGCGAGACGAATCATTTTTCTCTTGGAGTAGCCGACGATGGGAAGGGATATTTTTCTTTCGATTTTCCTTCCGTTTTTTCCCCCTTTGTTTCGTACGATCGAAGGAAGAACCTGAATTTTACGTTCTAGTGTATGATCGTGCCGGAGTATCGACGACTGAAATTGAAATAGAATGGTGATAGAGATTGAGAATGATCGAATGTGATGTTTAATTGGCGTTAATAATTCGATTTGGCTCGATTCACTAGACCTATTTTTCAATGTGTCGTTAGCGAATATCGACTAAATATAATATTTTCAATATCGTGCGGCAAATAAGCCTGCACGAGTTACGCTTCGTTGATTTTTTGTATTTTTTCTTACTTTTTCGTCGGACCGATGGCGTAGCTTTACAATATTACTTTCGAAGTTCTTGAAATGTGGGATATTAGACACTTTTAGAACTCATTATATTTCGCGAGAACGTCATCTTACGGTAGAATAAAAATACGCATCTATCTGGATCTTACTATTTTACTTCTATTCTCGCTTTATCTTTCTTATATTACCTGAAAGATAGATTAATAGTTTCTCTGTTCGTTCTACTTCCTTGCGATTATATTATATGTTCTATCATGCAAAAAGTGGAGCGGCTCGACTTCTTCCTTGTTTTTTAGATTTTGGCGAAGAACTTTGCTCCTCGATTCCTTGCTATTTTGGGTGACAGTTCAACATTAAAATATAATATATATTAATTACAGGAAGCTGCAAAGAAAAACGTGTCACTGGAAACATTTAACTGTTTCTATTATATTCTTGTTCGAAATATTACAATATAACGTAAGATGTAACAGTAATGATAAGATAACTTTATAGTTTTAGCAATCTCCATGTTTCTTTCTCGAACTGTACGAAAAGATGAGAATCTGAACGGTTGCATTCGATATGTTAAAATAATTTTCCAATAACTATTCGAAACGCGTATTGCTTTTTCTCTCCCGCATATCGTGGAAATAACAAATCCTCGGTCTTATCGGAGACTTTCTTAAAAATATTGGAATATTCTTGAGAATATCTCGGGAGCATACGTGTTCTAATGCTTAAACGTTTGATTTCAGAATATTGTTCCCGATCTTCGTTGTTCTGGCGGCGACGTGCACCCAGGCGAACTTCTACGGCGAGAAAAAGGGTAAGTGTCACGTGGTTAATTTTAATAAAGTTAATTAGTCCAAGTGACGCGGGATGGTTCTGGAATTTGAGCTTCGTCCGTTGTGCCAACGTTTTTTCTTACGTACACATCTACCCGCGTAGATACGGCGCGAGCCACGAAATTTTCACAAATTTCCCGTCTAGTCGAATAACTTGTTTAACTTATAGTCAAAGACTTCTCATTCTCCTCGAAAAATGCAAATTAAATGTAAACGAGCGTTCGTCGCCTTTAGAAATTGTATACGACATTGAAAAAGAAAAGAAGCGTCGTCGTATTTTCCTTGGAAAATGAGAGGAATTAAGCTTATCTCGCTCTAGCGAGTCATCGAAGCATTGTTTCGCGTATGATTAACATCTTGCCTGATTCATAATCGATTTGAGGTTGGAGAAAGGAAGCTCACGTCGCGTATGTAAATGTTTATTCGTTTCACCATCGAAGATTGGCGCATCGTTCTTACACTTACAAATTTCCTTGTACTTACGTTACAAATTTCTCGGCAATGGCCGCCTCGAGGGAAGACCATTCCCATCAAATACAACGATTTCTCTCTTCCCTGTAGGAAAATACCGTTCGGTGAGAAAAATTGGTCAGTTTGTTTGAAAGAACAATCTCATTCGAGCGAACTTAACGTCCAGCTGAGGCAAATTACCTCTAGCTCTTGGATTTTCGCGAATGACCGCCTGAGCTTTCTTTAAAATCAGGCGATGATCTTCGCGTTACGAATGGGAGACTTTACGTTCTTGACGCTGATGATTTGATCTAATCGAATCTCTTTTTTTCCTTTAAATGTGTTCTCTTATTTTGGGAAAGTTACTACCTTTTTTTGAGAGTAGAAATCACTGAAAGCGTGTCATTCAAGAAAAGTAGAGAAACAATCACTATTATCAATTCGTTTAATAATTTCTATTAAGTCGATCATGAATTTTGCTTTGAAAAAGTAGAAGTCATTTAATAAGAAATATAACAAAATTGACAAATTGACAATTAGAAATGAAATGATTGTAGGGTTGTATTATTTTGGCCGTTCATTCGAATCTAAACACCCAAACGCAAGATTTATTATATATTGAATATATTTGATATGTAAAATTGATAATTTAAACACAGCTTTCTAAAGGTTTCCGTCGCGATTCGCATATAAAGTGTTTTACTCGTGGTTAAGGATTCGCAAATCGAAAAATCCAATTTTAATCGTTCGTAGAAGGAAAAGCAAGAAAAATATAATGTTATCAACAGAAAGATAATGTCACAACTGTGCATTATCTAATTCGCATTAATTTTATTTTGGAGACATTTTTGTTTTAAATTTCTCTCTCTTGATAAATACGAATAGCAAAATGATGTACCGATGTAGTTTAGGATCGCGATATCCGGTCAACGATGAAGAACAACATTAAAGTTTCGGTGATTTACATATTCCCAAGGCTAAGATAAGCCAATAGAGAATCTCGATATACTTCAGAAGTTTACTGCATACTCGACGTATGCTATATACGTCGAAGTTAATAACACACGTAAATTCTCTATAAATACGATCGATATGATAATTATCGCCCCACCGATTACCCCATCTCAAACAAGTACCCGTCGAAAGGTTTCAAACAGCACATAATCAATTATAACGTTCTTGTTCGCTGTCCTGCTACGTCGATGAGGTCGATACTACATTTTCCACGGATCGATCGATAACACGTTAATCGGATAAATTTCGATAACCATTACAAGCTCATAATTCGTCCTTTATTGACAGAAATGCGCAACGTTCATTCCCTTCCTATGTGTAAATTAATTCGTCGTTAAAGAGACAAGTTTCGAATATATAATTATACTAAATTATCCTATAGGCTTGAATGAATTTTTTTTTTAACAAACAAACTAGCAATAAGTGAATGTATTTGTTTTTTTTTAATTGTTTAAATGTCTGCGAAATTGTTCGATCTAATATATTTTTCTGAAGCTTTCCTTTCCGCCCTTTCCCTCGTTTCTTTTCTTTGGATGCATCTCACGAAGAAGCCGAAAAAGCACGGAGAAGACAAAAAACGCGCGTGACGTTCGCTCGCTCGATCGTAATACGGTTCGCGTAGCACGTCGCCGTAGATAATTCCACGATTTTCCAATTCCTTTGGTGGAATCTCGACTGGACGTGGAACATTCCGTACCTCCGTGTACACGAGCATGGGTGCGCGCGCGTGTGTGTGTGTGCGCGTGCGCGCGCGCGCTCGCACGCGTTACCGAGATGCATACTTAAAATCGGGAGCGGATTTCTAGCCCTCCTCACGCCTTGTTCTCTAATCCGCCAGTTTTACAAGGACACGTCGAGGATAATTCCTGGTGGAATCTTCGTAAGATTTTTCATTTCCATCTCTCGGAGGAACTATGACTGCTTGTCGAAAGGGGGAGCCAAGGAGGGCTTCGAGTGAATTGCTGTGGGCGCGCGATCGTTTCCTTTACTCGCAGTAGTAAAGTCGATCTATGGTCGGACGTTGAACGTTCGATTCCCGTGATTTCGTAGTGAAACTCATTCTTGAAGGAATTCTTCGAACGAAATTACGTAGAGCGATCATTCATGAATACAAATGGATCGATTTTACGATCAGATCGACATAGATTCTTTCGTTCTTAGATGGATATAATCAGTCGTCTGTTAAGCGAATAAAGGTGACTTTATTCGCGATCGAATTCAAGATTAAATGAACGTGATTAATGCGAATGTTCATACAGATAAGTTTGTATTTAATGTTTCCCGTTTAATATCAATGATTAAATAAATTTTAAATAATTCGACATTCGTTTTTTAAGAGTTTATTTCTTCTTTTTGAAAGAAATCTTATTTTCCAATTGACCATTGCACGACTCGAAATTAATGTCGTTCTAAACCGAGTTTTATACGTTCTTGATATTGATGTCGTATGCTGACAATTTTTCGAATCGCGTTTGATCACACTGTTTATTAGCATCCGTAGCCCCTGATGAATTATTCTTTGCTCAGAGATATTACAAAATGTTTGAATCATCGAACAGCGATAGTAGCAGTAATAGCGATGGTGATAGATTCGTTTGGGAAGTTTTGATTGATCTGATTGAACATGTAGGGTGAAAGGTGGATTCGATCATTTCGAAATCGATTCGGGAAACAGCGAATCATGCTGCTTCGTTCAATATTTGCGCAACTATGCGCTTCCAATTTCGCTACGAGTAAAATTTTTTCGAAGCAAAGGACTTTCGCGTACTTTGATGTAGTCTATGGAAAAATGCTTTATCCTTGTAGTTAGACGTTTGCCTCTGCAATATTTTAATAGTTCCTACACGATATTCGTCGAAAAGTTCTCGAGCCTCGGCACCACGACGTAATTATCAGGTAATATCTAATTCGTTGGTCATTTATATTCGTAACACGAAGTAAAAAAATCGAGAGAAATATTCTTTTTCACCTGTTATCGATCGTTTTTAAAATATTTTAATTGTTTCTTCCTTGATTTTTTTAAAGCGTCGATACTATAAAGCGATCTTTAAATGAATTTTTATATTGTAAAACGATAGAAACTGATGGAAGAAAACATTTGATTCTCTCTATCTTTAACTTTTATTCGTAGATCGCTATCTCTTTAACTTATATATTTATTATTTTTATTACTATTGCGTATAAAAGTGTAAAGACTTAGAGAAGCTATTATTGATATTGAGAGAAAATACGAAGCGAAGCCGTTGTCAATCGGACAATTCCGAGTCGGAAGTCAATGGGGGAACTTACTTCGAAGGTAATAATGAAAAGATACTTTTCTTTCTAGGAGGTTAAAAGATCAGTAATCGCTCCATCTCCTTCGTTCTCTCTGCAGTCTTTCTTAATTGGATTCGTCACCTCGCACTTCGGTATGAAATCTTCATTATACCTCACACTTCATCACGCTATGCTTGTTGACAAAGTCGTGGTAAAATAAAGAAAGGAACGAATCAAGAATCCACGAAAAAATAGAAAAGAGACCACCATGCATTGAGAATCGCACGATCACTTCGTGTTCATCTGAGTGGCAAATAGTCGCGTAATGAAAACATCGTTGAGGATGGTAAATTATTAGCGTGGCTGTGGTCGAATATTCGCTCGCCTCCGCACACCATACTTAAGAATGGCCCGCCCTTATCGCAAACGCATGCAAAGGGCTTCTGTCGATGTCGAAGGCAAACGCAGTGGGTGAAAGGAAGGAGATTGGGAGGGATTCGAAGTAAAATCGTGCGGGTAGGAGAAGGGGAAGGCCATGGCGAGGGGATGCCGCGGAACGAATAGCTCCCGCAGGATGCGAGATAACGCTTCTCATCCCCGTAGCCTCATTTGTATCCACCACCGTTGCCGCTTCCGTCCCTCCCCTCGCCGCATTCTTGCCATCCCCACTCTCGAGCGATCTCTCCTCCCTTCGTATCGTTTTTTCCCGTGAAAACGGTCGTTTTTTGCGCCGTCGTCTACCTCGTCAATATTTAATAGCCAGCCGTCGATCATTCCACGATTATCGAGGAGTTTTCTGGAAGATTCTACCGACGTCTACGACCTCATCTTCTTTGGTCTTTTTATTTTTTACGAGTCGCCTCTACGCCTGACTTTTTATCGTACTGGTTTTCACAAAAAGGTCTCGATTGTTTTTTTCTTCTCGTTCTTGATGCGCGTACTGACGCATACAAACGGTTCTGCTGCACGGGTTAAAATTAAAAGATTTGCAACGGAATATACATGAGTTCTTTGTCTTACGTATTCCTTTTAACGCTTTCACGTTAAATCTTTATTTCGTTCGTCTTCGAAATATTTTGTATTACAGTCGACGATAGGATTTATTTAATTCGTTGCAATGCAATGGCAACTGCAATTTTATATCTGTTTTGTTATTACGGTGTTATTACGACGCGGAATGAACGCGAGTTATGTCGCAAGAAAAAGCTAATCTGCATTTATATTAAGCCCGAAACATAATGGAAATAACCAAAAAAGGAAAAAGAAAGAAAATTTGAGAATTTTAATAAAAGAGACATTATATGCAGCCAAACGCGTTGAGAGTCGAAGGACAACGCATGCCCGATCCGTATTTTTCTACTACGCAATGGACTGCATTCAACCGTACAAAATGATCCACTTCGATGTTAAGGTAAGGAAATTCGAGCACTCGGAATAATTTCGATTTATTAGCGATCGTAAAGTCAAGGAGTCGTTGATAGTACAAATCGGAGGGTGGGTAAACGATTCAAAGTGAGGTACGCGATCTCTCGAGCTAGCTGAGAAATGGAACGAAGAATTGTAGAAGGGTAAAAGACCAGAATTTTGCTCGTTGTCTTTAAAAATGGAAAAAGAATTTTACGTTCATTGACTTAGCTACCAAGAAATGATGAAACTTGTTTTATTTATAAAGGTTCGTAAGAATCGTGTAAAAATTTCCAACTTCATAGGGCTAATTAAGACGAGTGTATTTTAGGGATAAAAAAGAAAAGTAGAAAGTGGAGCACGAGCGCGTAGAATGACCGACAGTATCGAAAGACTGATTTATCGTTACGAGACTTTGATGTACGGTAACATTTCACAGTGGTACGCAATTGAACGGAACGGCCAGTCCATACGACCAATATGCTCCTCGATGATAGATCGAATGGGGCTTTCGACGAGGCTCATAAAATAAATCAAGATCAAGAGATGAAAAAAGGATCGGAGGTTTTACGATCTTCTGAAGCTACATGCGCTCGTAATTACGTATTACGTTCGTTTACGAAGAATTTGCATTCCATCGTTGATATTGTTCGTTATGAATGTAAGAAAAATCTTGTCGAATCGCATTTGCTCTACGATCGTGCGCGAGCCAAATTGTGCATCGCGCACCCATCTTTGTCGCGATAAAATCGACCTCCCTTCTCTCTTTCTCCCATTGTCCGTAATCTCAGAACGACGACGATTCCTTCGTCCCATGCGATTCTAAACCTCCTTTCTCTCATCCCGATTCAGTAGAGCGCATTCCATTAAAGCGAGAGCAGGAAAATAGAACTCACAATCCGCTGTGAAGAAGAAGTGTTTGTCGACACGAGACGATTCGCCGCTCTTCCGGATTCGAGAGTCCATTACCCGATTTTCAGTGCCCAGAGAAGAGAATCTGAGAAGGTGAAGCGCGTGGTCCTCGTTCTCTCTTTCTCTCTCGCTTCTCGTATTTTTGACTTTTAACGCTCCTAGCGGCGCGAGTTTCGTCAAAATGGCAAAACGACCGATAAGTGGCGTTACTCTTCCCCTTCGTTGACTTTACGGATCGGGAAAGCTGATAAAAAGAAAATATTGGATTTAAAGTTATGGAAATCGAAGAAAGGAGAGAGACAAAGGCGGTAAAAGACACTTCCAAAGGACACACTTATACTTTCTTTCTTTGCTTCTTTCTTGGCGTCTTCTTTTTCTTCTTCTTCTTCATGTTTTTATGATCACGTGCGCATCGATAAGAAAAAATATAGCGTTTTCGATCAGCCTCTTAATAAAATCAATTCGCATCGTTGCTTGAACTCGTTTATTGAGACAACGACGTTGTTGAAAAATTATGATAGAATAAATTGATACGAATGAAACTTAACTGGTCCTCTTAGTTGATCTCTGGCTATAAATTAATTAAGAACGTTACCAAAATACCGTTGGTTAGGGTCGCATTAAGTACACGATCGTCGCTGATGCTAAGAGGAATGGAACGGAAATAACGTCAAAGAGAACAAGCCTCTCGTGAAAGACGTCAAGGGTAAAATCATTTTTACGCGGAAGATTGATCGATATACTCGATGCAACGTACGAGAATAGTCGACGAGTAATAATAATTGATGGGAGGTAGCGTAGGATGATTCGTGACGATGAGGACGATAACGTCGACATTCTTGGGGATATTCGTCGCTCGATGTTATAAATATACGTGCGAGGGATCGACAGAGACAGTCAGAGGGATAGAGAGTGGAAAGAAAAAAAGACAGAGCAAAAAACATAGGACGAAGAGCATCCGTCCCACTGATAAAAAATATTACGACGATGTTAGGCGATACGCGTCTGATGTCGTAAGATCGCTCTTCCGACCCGGTTGGATACCGACCTTCTTTATTTTCGTGCTTTCTCGTCGCCTCTTAGGCGTCGATATTACCCGCGTTGGACGTGGGCGTAATATCGCGACTGGCCTCCCTGGTCGCGCCAATAATTCGCCAATGATTCACCGAGACACTGGCCTCTGTCCTTCGATGAAGCACGCATCAACGTCGGATGCGTTCACTTAAAACTCAGATTAACGAACGTGTCGCGATCTCTTCTGCGGTTTCGAGCCGCGGGGGCTGGGCAAACGTTCAGACATCGAACTTTATTGTCGTGCAGTTCGAAGTAACTTCGAAAAATCCGAAGTCCTCCATTACAGTGATCGTAATGCGGACGATTCCATTATTTATTATAATTGAAGGAGAAATTTAATTTCAATGAGGCATTCATAGGCCCATCGATGGTGAGAGTTGGTCGACGATTTCGTTGTTGGGATAGGTTTGTTCTACGGAACGGTTGCCATCGCAACGATCGACCGATTAGAATTCCAGGGATCGCCGTGGTCGCAGTTGACAACTCGATCGGCAAAGCTGCCCAATTTTTACGGATGCGTCGCGGTCGTTGTAATAGAACGATGCGAGCTTCGCGTCGCGTTTTCGCCAGACCCACCGCCGCTGACAAATTTAACGACGGATCAATGGATATCCGTGTAGCTTCGGAAAGTTGTACTGGTTGCTCGTGATCATCGATCGATGCGAGTGGTGGGCTACAAAGAAGTCGGATCGGTCATTGCTAACTTTTACGCTTTATTTTTTGGATGGAAACATCGTCAGAGTTCGATAGGTGTTTGAAAAGACTGTTTCGAAAATGAGGCTACCATTTTTTACGTTTATGATTTTTAAATCGAAGTATAAGTTATAATGTGTTTTATAGTTTCAGAGAGAATATGAAAATCGATAAAATTGGGGCGTTCGATTAACCTTAGGATTCGGATTTTTCGATTTCTTTGCGTATAGAAACGAGTTCGTAGCAAGTCCAGCGCAAACGTGGAACAGCTGCTTTTGTCCTCGTCCACAGAACCAAGGATTTTAATGGAAAACGATAGAATGGGGCTTCTGTGAAAACCAAACTGACCTGCAATGATGTCAGGACACGTTGCGCTGTGCTGACAACTTTTAAAACCTTTTAGTCGACAATTTTATAATGCACTTGGTAATTGCGAAAGGTTATTGGAAAACGATTTTGGCGAAATCTTAATTAGCTTTTCGATCAATCGTTAACATTTGAATTTAGGCTCGATGTATTCAACTCTATCAACGGCTTCATTCTCACTGAAAATCGATCTATTCAGAATTTTAATAGAACGCGATAAAATAATAGCAGGGGTGTGTCGTAGCAGCGAGGTCGGATCGCGGTCGCGTTGCGTAGCCTTGACAAGTTGATCGCGTCAACGAAATCGCGTAGACCGATGGCCGTCGACCAACGATAATGTCGACGGGCTGAACGGTCGTGTCGAACGCTTCGTCGTTGACAGCTTCATTCCCAGGAATGTCGTTGCCAAACGTTGACTTTAACAGCAGTTCGAAAAGCCGCGACGATAACGTCAGCGAACGCGAAGTCGAGCAGCATTCGTCCAACGTCGCTATCGAATACAATTCAAATAATTTGACTAGAAACGGAAGGAAACTCTCTCGTGTATCTCGATCCAAATTACTTCAACGATCATTGTATCGATCGTTACGATACGTTGATATCACAGACAATCGAGCACCGACGTCATGTAATTTAGTTCAGTGTTTGCAGTTTTCGTTGATATTGCTCTTCGACTCTCGATATATCGTTGTCGATATACGAAGATCGTCGACTAGCCGAATTTCTACTATCTCTGTATGGTACAAAATATTGCTTCTTTTACGAAATGAGAAAATGACAGAAGGATTATTAAAAGTAGCGATATTAGATATTGGAAGATATTGGAAGATATTGGAAGAGAATTTATTTATGATATACTTAGTTAAATATTTTTTAATAATAAAAATTAAGGAAACTGATACCGATGCATTATTCATACTTTTCGATAAGACTAATTTATAGGCTTGTAATTTCTAAATCATTTTTAGGAACCAGAGGGTTAATTATCATTACAAAAAGAAAAGGGGAAATAACAATGGCAGTTCGTGACGAACATCGCGTTAAAGTTAGCTCGACCTTGGTCCCCTCATTGCGCATGGATACCGCGAATTTGCGATTCTATATTCCCAACGCGCCGTCGAAAAATTTCGCTATTAAAAGGTCGTTACCTGGTTCCTTTCATGGTCATCCTATGGCATGCCTCTCTTGTCTTGCTTGTGTAAGACGTATCGGATATGCAAAGTGAAATCGTCGTTGAATCGACACGAAGCGTCGCGGAATTTTCGGCGACTCGAAATAAGAATACGCGACGCGCGTACGCTCTGACGGATCGTCAGAAAGACTTCGAAACGAAATATTCGATTTCTTAGCCAATCTTCTCGATATCAGTAATTCGGACCGTTGCACTAAAATTGAAATTGATTCTAAATTCGAATTTAAAAACTCGATTTTATTAATAATTATTCATTCAAGATATTACTACATCCTAGTGGAAAATTTATAACAATATTATTCAAGAAAATCTTGAAAAGGTTTAGCAAATATTCTTTTACTCTTTATTCTTCTATTCTTTCATTTATTAATATAGAGAAATCTATCGATACTTGATTATTAATGTTATTCTCGATTGCGTGTTGATAACAATTTGTCGTTGGAAAGGAGTATTCGCATGGATGATTAAAGGACAACACGTGCGAGTGCATCGTTGTCGTGAACGCATAGAAGCAAGGATCGAATGTAAGAGGCATAGAAAATTGCGAGAACGTGATGTACTCGGTTGTTGCCGGAGGCAGACATAT
>JAITYT010002364.1:229471-256719 GCA_025433975.1 Liostenogaster flavolineata | reverse complement strand
TCTCTCTCTCTCTCTCTCTCTTTCTTTCTCTCGTACTTTCTCACAATTCTGAAAATCAGATTGACCGCGAGCAGATTGCAATGACGCGTCGCAGATTCTGTCAAAAGAAGAAAATAAGTGCGTTCTAGATATTTCCTGTTTTTTTCAACTTCGATTCGCGACGAGCTCTTCTTTTTCCCTTCGTCGTTAATTCAATTTTTTCCACTATTCGAGCGACGTAGATTTATATTTTGCTTGCATATTGTTTGTACATTCCTGTTCACGTAAAAATATTTCCGCTAAAAATTAAATCATTTCGTTGCTGGCGCCTCATCTTGGACGAGTGCACACCAACTGCATTACGTTTACGTGATTTCTCGGAATTTTTAGAACGCGAGTTTCCTTTTGAACGTTGAACAAATTATAAACGCCTGCGTGATATAATTTATGGTCGAGTATTTAACAAATAGGAATGGTTAAACGAGAAAATTGGCGTATACGATGGATTGTGATTTGTACTCGAATTTTTACATTTTGAGTGACGTGTTTTTCAGCTCGTTAAACGATTCGATTTTCTTGTTACAATATTTTTCTAGGGGTTGTGTCTCTTTCTCGGACAAAAGATATCTTAACAAAGTCTCACGATATACGATTAACTTCATGATATTTCCAACAGAGTCGAAGATACTAATTTAAGCGAGAAAAGAGAAGCTCCATTAACTGCAGTTGCCATATTTTTGCTAATCTTAAAATTTCTCAATGACGATGACCTTTATTCATCGTAAATGGAATTCAAGTACTTATCCAGAAAAATAATTAATTCGATTCTATGCGATTTTACTTTCTAATTGTACGAACCCACTGCGTGGAATTTATTCCAGTCTGGTGACCATCGATCGAGTTTGATTATACGGAACTTATATCCCAAACGGTCGATGGTATGTTTTATCCATTGTTTTGCCTGACCGATTATAAGGGTGGACCACCCGAGGGACGAATCGCTCTTAAATCGTTGAACGGAACGATCGAGGGTATTATCGAAAAAGGGAATGCTACTAACGCTTTAATATCTAATTTCACGAAAGTCGGTTTAACGGATTTTCGTTTTCGAGAGAAGATTCAGAGAATGAGAGAGAAAGAGAGGAAATAAGAATTATTATATTACGAGACGATGTTGTTTACTTAAGCCACTGACTTAACCCTTGCCTCGTGAATTTACTCGAAGGAAATAGAAAGAAGTATACTGTCATCCAGAGCTTCGTGAATCTTGATCGACTCGATTTCCGCAAAAATCGACTTCAACGCGATTCGGAGTAATTTATCGTAGAAAAGGAAGGAAGGAAGGATGGATAAAGTTCTTCTCGAGGACGAACGAATCCGACGTTGACGTCGACTCTCCAATGGCGAGATCGAAAGGTAATCGAGGAAGAGAAACGTGTCGGAAAGACGCATAATATCTCTTAACGTCGTCCGTTCGGCGAACCGTTAAAGTTTGATCAAGATCCGTGGACAGGGGCTTCCCTTATCGCTCGGTTATCACGAAGATCCGGAGGGTAATTTTTCTTTATCCTTTGGAAGTCGCTCGATTCTATTTCACGGGCGACAGCCCGACTGCGAGACTTCGAACGATCCGTCAATCGCAAGGTAGAAACGAGCTTGGTACGAGGAACGAAACCAAGGAGAAGAAAAAGTTTGCGAGAGTGACGAATACGTCTTTATCGCGAAACCATATTTATTCGTCGTATCCGCCTGGTGAACCGTGGCAATGTGGAAACGTAAGCGGAGCCAGAGAAGGCGGGAGAAGGAACGAAAAAGGTACGATATTTTCGCGGAATAGTTTTCGACGGAGAGATTTCCTTTTGGGAAAGCGAGATTTCACTCCGAAACTACAATCCGGAGATAGCCGCGTTGCACTCTCGTAGTTTCCTACCTTCGGCGAAGCTCTCGTTACGAACGAACAAACGATCGCTGAAGTTTCGTCAAAATCGTGAAAGGTCTAAAAGTTACGAGGAATTGTTGGCAACTTTTTTAAGCAAAAAGGAACGTTGAATATTACGTTCGCTGGTTTCAAAGTACTTTGCACGGGATTCCAACAAAGCCGTTCTATTCTATCCTGTTTAAAATGCGATAAAGGTAGCAGTCGAAATATGATACATATCAAAAAAAAAAAAATAATAAAATTGGGTGGTTTGGAAAGTCTCCGTCGGTTTCCAATGTCGAATTCGACCATTTCTGAGCATTTGATGTAATTGCTCGATTCAATTTCCACCAAAAATGGACGTAGACTTTCCGAACAATCCAATACAGTAGAACCCATAATTAATGATCAAATCGTATTATCGTATCGGTTAGCTTTTTTTTTTAATCGTATAAAATACGATTGCCTCGCGATTTCCAAGCCGTTGGTTAGTAAAGAGGCACGTCGTAACCTTAGAAAAGCTTTTGTTTTATCTTAAAACATAGGATTCTCAGGCATGAAACCATCTCATGGGGAAAAGTCAACACTTCCTCTTCGTAAGAATATTCCACGAACTAAAGAAGATATTGAGAAGTTCCTTGGGAAAATATTGTATTCTTTCGAAACAGCTATGAGAGTGGACGGGTATGTTTTTCGAGTGAGAAAGCCTTCGAGAGAAATTCCTGTATCTGTGTTGCGAGGAGACTCGTAGCGCCGATTCGTCAGTTACTAACGTATGCAACTCCTTTCATACGCGCTTTCTTGTCTTCGCAAAGTCTCATTTAATGGCGTCGAAGTCAATGTCGAACGTCGCACCTAAAACATTCTAGATGGGTAAGACAGCGATCTAAAACTCGTTCGTATCGTTACTTTCTCAGTAAGTCGGGTGAAAAATCGATAAATAGCCAACGTAGATACAAATCTGGGAAACTTATGCAAGACCAATCGATACATTTTTCTAAGCGAATACGTGGCGTTGCTTTACCACGGGCAAAAAAAGGAAAGAAAAGGGAAAGCGGTCGTAACGAGGAATCCCTATCCTGCAAGAAATTGTTGTCATCGATCCATCATTGATAGCGTCACCTCGAGAAAGACGTACACACGGATAAGCTTGCGACCGTCGAAGGGAAAAATCGCTTTGTAACGCGAACGCGCGAAAAATCGAAGAAAAAAAGGAACGAACGACCAATAAAAAGAGAAGAGAAAAGAAGAGAAGAGAAGATACACAGAGAAGACGAGGCAGGGGTGGATCGCGAAATAGGAAGGACTACGTGAAAAAACGAAGTGCGAGGAGGGGAGGAGGAATAACAGAGTTCGTAGGTCCGAGTTGGAGGGCGATCGAGGGGTGGTGGGGAGAGAGAAGAAAATATGAAAGAAGGCAAGAGAGGAAGGAAGAGGAGGAAAACAGGGCGAGGGGATGGCGAGGCTAGAGGAAAGCGGAGTGGCACGGCTTTCGAAGAGAGTGCGAGGGGTGGAAAGAGCGAGAGAAAGGAGCGACGCTCCCCCCTACGCTACTTGGAAAGATAATCGGCAAGTTTGAATACGTTTCTCCCCCGTGTGCCGCAATCCGCTCGAGAATATCCGTGAGATATTACGGTGTCGTTTGTTCATAGGGTACGCCCTTTCCTTCCTGGGATCGAAGGTTGGTAGAAGGGGTTGGAGCTTTTTCCCTCCCAACCCCTCTCGCTCACCGTTTCCCTTTTTCGATTCGCATCAAGTCCACCGGCACTCGTATTTGTTGTTTCCTTTAGACGTGGACTACGTGCAGCTTCGAAGTTAAATTTGTCACGGCTTCGCGAAGACGACGATCGCCGCACCACTTCAGAATTCGCGATAAAAGCACAGATCGGTTTCTCACGGTCGATATCACTCGCTCCCATTGCCAACCAAGTTATCCTTCCATCCGTCGATTCTCTCTTCATCCACCGGCATACGCTATTTCGCGTTTCTCTACTTTTTTTACGAGAGGAACGCTGCTATTTCATGATACCACGACGTCGGTAAGCGCGCCTGTCGAAATTTAATTTGGAGAGAGCGCGGCGTTCCCTTCCAGGACGAATATCGCGATACGGATTCGCGAACGATAAAGTCGAGAAGAAATTTGGACGATTTTCAACTCGACGTTGGAAAGAGGAAAGAAATATTTATTAAATCGGCACAATGCAAATAAGAAGGCTCGTTTAACCTTGACCGATTACTTGAAGTAAACGAATAAAATAATACGAACGAAAGAAAGAAGAGATCCAAAGAGAGAGAAATAAAGAGAGAGAAAAGAAAGCCGAAAGGGAAAAAGGAATTCGATGGCGGTTCCTGCTGATGGTACGGTAACGGGATGGCCGGATATTCGCCGGAGGCGAGCTCGTATCCTGAGTAATATTTAATCGTAGGACCCTCCTTGCATGCATCTCGTGGTGGTAGTAAATTAAGCAATGTTGCGTAAAGACTCGCCTGTGTAAACTAGCATATTTCAACGCAACGGTTTGGCTCTTTTGGTGCTTCCTACTGGCGCGATATCCGTTACTATCGTCGCCTTCCACATCCAAGTTACTCTCTTCTCTGCTCTTCCTCCTCCTCGTCCTCGTCCTGACGGTCTAACACTCTCGTATCTCTTTCTTTCCCGTTTTCCTTCTCCGTCGAGTCTCTAACCGTTAGCCGCGCGCTCGTGCATAATGCGCCTGATTTACCGGAAAAGCCCTTTCCTCGAGTATTTACGCGGCTACATTATGCAACCGAAGCGGCATCAACGCGGCACTGTGCCGTCATACCGCACACAGCTTAAATCGCCGAGCGGCAAAATTATTTCACACCGAATAGGATGCCCTACGTTTCCTGTAGTCTCTTTGCTTCTCCTCTCTCTCTCTCTCTCTCTCTCTCTCTCTCTTTAGCTCTTTAGCTCTTTCGTTCCTTCTGGTATTCTCGCGCCAGGCATCGCGCCAGTACGTTATTATTTATTCGCTCGCGTTTAGCGTACGAGCGTTGTCTCGTTACGACGCGATCCACGATGCGTGCAGGTGAAATTGCAATCTCGAGTGGAAAATCGTTCGAACGTAGCGCATTGGAGAGTAAGGAGGAAACGATAGAGTCGAGAGTGCGGTTCAAGCGCGAAGCGCGTGTCGTACGAACGTTTCGAATTTTGTGTTATAAAATTTAGATTCTAAAGTGAATGTGTTCGCGTACTTTTACGAGCATTAAAGAGCGTGTTCATTTTTATTGTCCTCGAATCGATATTTCTCTGGAAGTTATCAGGTCGTCAAGGATGAAATCTGTAGAAAATCTGTAGAAAAATTATTATTATCTACAAATTTCATCCTTTACGACATAATATATGACATTTTGTCGATTATCTTGATGGCCATTAAAAACGTATCAACACGTGACAGAGAAGTTTCGATAGTCGTTCAGAAATTCGCTTTAGTCGATGATTACGCTGCATCGATACAATGAAATCAAAACCCTGCCCGATATGCGAATTCAAACGCGAACGAGTCTTCAAACGATTCGAATATTCACCGAATACGATATACCATCGCTCACTGTTCGACTATTCGAATACACTCGTCGTAGTAGCCTACGAATAGCTTTGACGCGATTCACGAAGCAAATATACCAAGTTGATTCGTAGCAACGAACATTCGAATGCCTATGATACGTTGAAATGTGAAATTATTCCAATCGCCCGCAGCCCAAGTCGAGGGTACCATCGATGAAAGGTCCGATCGTGCGTGTAGCGGTTCTCTTGGGTCTGATCTATCGATCGAATAACCGTCCTTTGACGATCGTCGCCGACCAACCGTTCGTAACTCGTTTTGGTGGAAGTGAAAGTTCCTTCGTCTTTGTAATAATTCTTGACGCGACGCTATGAATCTCTCAATCGTGCACGACGAGTATATTCGTTCCATAATAAATCCATGCTATTGAGTCTGTCGTTGCACGTTTTCACAGCGTCGATAATTATCCTGACATGTATCGATCAAAGGCAAACGCATTTCTCATTTGAAAAGAGTTAACGTTTGATCATAGTCGATCGAGCGACTGTTCTTTGACGATCGTCGCCGACCAACCGTTCGTAACTCGTTTTGGTGGAGGTGAAAGTTCCATCGTCTTTGTAATAATTCTTGACGCGACGCTTTGAAGCTCTCAATCGTGCACGACGAGGATATTCGTCGAACATTAAATCTATGCTAACGAGTCCGACGTTGCACGTTTTCACGGAGTCGATAACTATCGTGACATGAATCGATTTTGAGAGAAATTATCTCAAATGAAATGAAAATACGCACTAACTTGTCTAGATTTATCGAAACGTTAGCCAATGGTTAACCCTAGATTTATAAACATTCGTCTCACAAATCGCGCAAAATATTTAAACACTTGTAACTTTTAAAGTGATCAACGCGATTTACTAAATGTAGATTGCTCAGAATAACTATAGTGTTCATTTTCATTTCAGAAAATTAATGATCAATAAACATTTTTTTAAATTCAAAAGCATTTTCAGATTCCAAGTGCGTCTTATTGCTCCTTATATTTTATTACACAAAAATCATTAATAATAATTGATATAAAATCAATAATAATTATGAGTCTAGGGTTAATGGATCGAGAGTTTTCGACGTTTACAGCGTCCGATGCGCTTAACCCACCTGCACTCTCTTGATTCCACGCGTTTTCTCGACGTGGATGCATACCTTGAGAACAGAACAAAACTTTGTAGGGTAGGCATTATTCTCGCTCGGCAGATAAAACCGATTTCGCAAGCGAGAAGTCACGTCGTAATCGGAGAAAAGTCCAAGGGCGTTCTTATAAATGTGGCAGATCTCCCCGAGGGCGCGCCAAATCGGCCGAAGGAGGATGACTTCGAGGAGGTCTAGGGAGATCGAGCTACTGACGTTGGTTACTTCGAAAGAAACCCTACGATAAGGAGAAAGTTATCGAACTTGGAGAAATTATGGACGGTGACGTAACGCCCGGACCGTTGATATGAACTTTAACCTCAACCGTCTCGTTCTCCGCCTTCTTGTTCTTGCTCTCCTGTTTCTTCTCATTGCTCTTCTCTTCTCGCCTTTTCACCGGCGGTTTCTATCGAATATTCCATCACGTCGCTTTTTCCAATCGATTACTTCGATTTTTCTATCATTATTGTAGTCCTTTTAAAGTTACTTTCTTGTATGTCAAATCAATACAATTAGGTTCTTTCAGAACGATGCATTGCTATTATGCTCCTTGTAGTTCTTTTGCAACATAAAATGTAACGTATAGAAAATAAAATATATTTATAAAATATAGTTTCTTCGAATAAATTACTTTTTATCAAGTTCTCAATGCTTAGATGAGCTCGTTGGTACGGCGACAACTTTGATTTAGCTAAATCGAACAGAAACGACCTCAAGGATGAAAGAAAATACGACATCGCACTGTGCGCACTGTCGATTGCGCGAAAATTCACCTATACGGACATTCTTCGTTGGGTCGAATCGTTTCGAAGCGTCGCGAAACGTCGTAGAGCACGAAAGAGATTCCGATTGATCTCACAAACGGGTGTTCGCGCGAAGCGAGCGAAAAGTCGTCTGGAAACGTTGTAGGGAAGGATCGTTTCATGGAATCTATTCGAATTTCGTTCTCCGTGTCATCTTGGAACGCCAGTAGCATTTGACTTGAGAATATCGCGAACTGTATTTGAAACGGATATGAATGTCAAAAGAAAGGAGTTTTTCCGTAGCCGAACGATCGTATTTATGCGTGCAACGGAAGAAGAACGCAACGACACGTGGTCCAACGTCTCTAAAATTGTTTCGATTTATTTGCACCTTCGTTCGAGTTCCATCTTTCTTCTTCTCTACGACATCTTAAAAAATCCAGTCACCTTCGTTCAGAGAGCTTATGTATGCCTCGTTGAAATTCAAGGCCGTAAACATCATCGATTCTTCACGAAACGTACTCCGCCTTTTACGTCCTACTTCGGTACAATTATTAAACACATATCGATCGACAGAAACCGAATCTCCATTCGAAGTCGCGTAATCGTCGATTTTAAAAAGAGAAAAGAAATACCTCGTTCCAATTTCCATGTCGCGTTGCAGAAGTGGAAAAGTGGCCATAATTAAAAAATTAAAATCAAGAGCGCGCGGTAACTTGAGAAAAGCACGTCGGTAGAAGTACGAGATTTCAACGATTTCAGCCGGTATCGTCCAGTACGAGAATGAATTTGCCGGGCAACCTGATTACCATTGTTGTTGCCATTGTTCTCATCGTCGTCGTCGTTAACCGTTTCCTGTACACCTACCCCTCCGACACGAAAACTCCGCTCTCATTTTCACCCGTTCGTAATTAAGTTCGGTATCCCTTTACCCGTGGAATTGCCGCGTCGCTTGACCGCTTCAACGTTTTATTCTCTTTGCCTTCTCTGTCCACCGATTCCCGTTGCTTTTCCGACCCTTCCACCGTGTCGTCTTGCGCGCTCTCTCCCTCTTTCCGTCACTTTGGTTCCCCTGATTGCCTCTCTCGGTTCGTCTCGCTATTTTTTTCTGTCTCCGGCTCTCTTTCTCTCCTCGTTCCGTCAACTGCGTCCGACCTGATCCCTCAAGATTCGTTTCCGCGTGCGAGCAAAATACTATTAGGTTTTAACACACGAAATGTCTGATTTTTAGTGTTAATTTCAAATAAACGTAACTTTTTCAACAATGAGTTTCATTTAGTCGAAATTAGATCCATTACAATCTACACATTTTTTCGGTCCTCCTGGGTAACCTTAGATATAAACATGACGCGAGGTATGTCCACGCACATGGTTATCTTGAGTATATTCTACGTTTTTGTCTTTACATCTCTTACTTCTTTACGTCTTTATTTTTTTAAATGTTTTCAATTCTTTAAATCGTTTTTATCATTCGTTCGTCTGGCTCATCCTCTACAAGCCCTCAGATTCATTACATCATATTTTTCTATTAGTTTATATGCATAGGTGGTTGACTCAAGTAACATGCGATTCAAAGTCTATTTTTGTTACGTTACTTCATAGAAAATTTGTAAGAAAATAATTTGATATAACGCTCGAAAATAACATTATTATATAATATACTCGTATAGTGATATTTCTTTAAATTCATACTCGAGAGTTTTACCATTGTTTTAACCGTGTTACCAATTTCATAAAATTTGAACGTTTATTTTTCATATTGAAAAAAAAAGTTTGTTAAGCCTCCAATTTTTAGTAATTTAGGAAACTGTCGGCTTTAATCGAGACTAAATTTAAATACAGTTATCGAGAGACGTGCCATCAAACGTCAGTGTACAGATATCGAATGGAAGGATTGTACAGCGTCACGAACTTCGACAAGGGTTTCATTTTCGCGCGTCACTTTGAATAATTTATGATCGTGACTACGTCGTCTCGTCGAAGTCTCTCCTTGAAAATCTCTGGGAATTTCGGCTCGGATTATAGACCATCGTGCGTACGAACTCATTGCTTTTCGCGTGCGAGTATTACCGCGCACGAATATTACCATGAGGTAGAGGAACTTATCCACTCTTTAATTAGATCTAATATTTGAGTTGCTTTCCAAGAGAATAAATAAAGCTTAGTCGAGTTATTTGCTTTCTTTTCTTCCTTCTTCCTCGTCTCTTTCTTTCTTGTTCTTTCCCGTGCTCGAAACGTACACTTTGCAAGTTCTCCTAGTAACTCTACCGCGCTCTGTGATATTAGAGAACGAAGCACAGGGGTAGTAAAAGGCGAAGCATGGAGCAAATCTAAGCAAATCTAGCAGAGTATCATTCCAACAACTTTCATAATTTCGTTTAAATTGAAAATTTTTACGAAAATTCTTTAGGAATACCCATGTCGTTTTACCAGTTGAAACCACGACATTTTATCGTTAATATCTGCTTGTACGTGTTACGGTCTTTTCGATTTATTATGTACCGTTCTCGAAATATCTTCGCATTATACGATATTCGAATATAATTTTTTTATATTTAATCGTCGCTCTCTATATATCGTCAAATTTATAATATTCTTGCGCATTCGACGATATGAGATTCTTCGATTTTCAAACGATCATTTTGCTCTTTCACGTAAAAGAGGAAAGCAAAAATTCAATCACGAATAATACTATTTTGTTTTATAAACAATAGCTTAGCTTCTGTTTACGCGAATTTAAATCGATGTATGATCAATAACGATATTAACACACTAATTTAACGCGTAGCGATTGCATCGCTGCGAGCGATTATACGTTCCAATTTTGTTCGATCAACGTCGCTCGTGCTATCAAAGTGGCGAAGAATCGACTAAAGCATCGCGATATTCGCCTTAAAGTCCGTCATCGAATCGAAATACGTGAGATGCTAGATCACGTACGGCGTATCCATCTAAATACGTACATCTTTTTCGTCGTTATCTCGTGCAACGGATTTCCGTTTGTGATACGATTCCCTTCAGCTCGTAGTCGTTTTCCTTGCGATCATTGAGTCGACGGATGGAAAAAAGGACGGAAGAAATGGAGGTAGAGAGAAACGCGGTCTCGCGACGCATCGATTCGATCGATCGACTTTACGTCGCTGCTATTACAGAACTCCAATTTTGCTCGGTATTTGTGCCGCGATTTTTTTTTCTTTCTTTCCAACGAACAACATACAAATTCCATGATAGAAGAAAAGTTTGCACGAGAGCAATCTTCGAATTCGAATCTTGTCTTCGTTGTTATCATTGAAATTCGTGGAGGCTAGAAATAATTTCTTGGAGATCAGAAAATGTTGATTTTTCTTCTATTGCTTTAGAACGCGAGAGCAGAATTTCTCGATGAAGAATGTTTCGTATTGGTCAATCATTGACGAGGCTGAAGCGTCGACGAGATCCGCTCAACGGATCGAAAAATCGCGTCTGCGAGAAAAGCGCAAACCGTAAATAACGGAACCCAATTTTTTATCGCTCGAACGGCGAAGTAACGATAGTTTCTTCGGTCGTGTTCGCGTTAAATAATAGTTCGCTGCTCGTTTGCGTGATCGATTTGTGCTTCAAGTTCTATTCCTCTCGTTCCTAGCTGGAAATATTTGTAAGTTCTTCGTACTTTCCTTGCGCGTACAGGAGAAAGATTTATTCGGACTGATGACTTTTTCTCCATTCTTTAAAAATACAGAAATGAGAACTTTATTGTGGAGTGGAAGTTCTAACGCAATATATCGAAGAGTACTTGCTACTTAAAAATAATATCGTATAATGTAAAGGGGAAAAGAAAACTAATGTATTTATTAGTATATGTATTTATCGTAGCCTCATAGTGATATTTATTTAAACGTAACTCATAATCTTGAGTCAATTTTTCAGAATATCGATTCGCAGACGTATCCAGCCCTTCTTTAGTAACATTGAAACGAATCCTCTAAACGAGACGAATACCATGGACGCCTAATAAGTTCGCGCACGCCAACCGGAATCATCGATTTCTCCAACGAGTTTCTTCTCCTTCTTCGATTTCATCTAGATCAGAGGGAAAAAGTAAGAGAGAAAGAGAGAGAGAGAGAACGAACGAAGAAAAATATACGAGTCCACGAGATCGCTTTGATATTCCAACGATGCAAGACGCGGACGTGGTCTCGAGAATTTTTGCGCACCTGGAGCTTCTCGAACGTGCGGGATTCTCTTCGTCCCTTTGCGAAGGATTTTTTACAATTTACCGCGATACTGATCTAAAAATGCACGTAGGAACGTAGAGTTTATGCGCGCTGAAAATGTTAGATTTCGCTCATATGTTTCTCAGAGGTGAGGCTAGCGCGAATGAAAAGAAAGAAAAGGAACCGGATAGAAAGTAGACGTTACATTACTGCGATACGTCGATACGTTTCTATCAGTTTTACAGCGAATCTCGATTTACGTTCTTACTGATATTTAAAAGCGTTGCACGTATTACGAGACGTTCGTTGCATTTTTTATCACGCGCTGATTGCCTTGATTTTAGTTTAAATTATTCATTTTTATTATTCTCCGAAGATCGCATCATTTACATGTGTCACTGAATCGATATAAAATAATAACGAGAACGTGAAACGTTTACAGTATTATCACCGTCGTTTTAACAATGTTAATTTAAGTTTTTGTCTCTTATAGTTATCCACTTGAAGATTCAATCTCAATGAGCCACGCGACAGTCAGGGAACCTCGATGATTCGTTAAAAGCGACGTTTCACTCATTCGAATTCTTATTTAACGATCGTACTCTGACTTCGACGAGAATTAAATCGAGTCAGAATTTAATTAGATTTCAATTTATTTTATATGGAAGTGTAAGCCGAGATATCTCTCAAAATACAGGCTATGTTATCACAGCGCCATCTCCTTCGTCGATTAACCTCGCGGCTGTGAATAGAACGATGATAATACGGTGAAGAATGGATGGACTTATTTGCCACTTTCCATCGTATAACCAAGATTTGGCATTTCACGGTCAATTAACATTTGCGGCGGGACAACGACTGCAATTTTCAAACTCCGCGAATACAGAGTTCCACTTCACCAATTTTTTTTGGGAATAAATTACGCGTAACACGTTTAACGTGTTTCGAGATTAGTCGATGCAACAAAAGTCATGCCAACGCGCACGTATAGCCGTGTTGTACGTGCATTCGGCTTTCGCCTCGCTGAAATAGAGCAGTTGAGGAAGGTGGTTGGTTAAACCCTTCGCGACACTTAAAAAGTTAAGAGCGCGTTCACAGGTAAACTCGGAGCTCTTAAAAATTTATTCGTGGAAGCATGCCAGACGCTCGTTTACGCGTTCTTTTTCTTTCCCCTTCTCTCGCTTTGTCTCTCTCCCTCGAGAGAATGACAGGCGTCGAGCGCACGCCAACTACGAAGATCGAGAAATACAAGAATCGAGAGCGCCGCGTTATTGAAGAACTCCGAGCTCGAGAAAGGGGGTGAGCGAACGACGAGGGTGCGCCATTGGAAAGTGGCGAGGAAGCGCGTTTTCTCGAGCGGATCTTGGCCGTTACTTTCTCTCTCTCTCTCTCTCTCGATCCGAGTGCTATATATATACGCAGTTTACTCTGTCCTTCACGGAGTCCTTTCGATTGCTCTCATATTTATACAAGCGTTATCCCCTTCCTCGAGTCCTTCGAATTGCGCGATGCGGTGAAACCAAAGAAAACACGAGCCTCGAAATCACCCGTCGTGGAACGTCCGACCGTTCGTTGCGCTTCTCCTTCCTCGTCTTCGTCTTCAATCTTTCTCATTTTCAAAGTGCTCTGGCAATCGATGACGTTCGAGTCGGACTTGTTTTTCCCCCTTCCCTTCCGATGATTATCCTACACTCGAAGCGTTCGTCGACGAATCGTCGGCCTCTCCCCAGTTTAAGGATTCCTACGAATCGTTTTATTTCGTCTGAATTTTGCAAGAATGTAGAGGCGACGCGGATTGATTCATTGTGAATTCATTTTGCTAAATTCCTATCGTGTGATCGTACGTTTTTGCGTACTTAATGGCAAGATTAAAAGATCTTCTAGAAATTCGAAGGAAGGATTCGGTTTATCGTATAAATATTTCTTTCTCAAAGTAAGGTCTTTCTTGATGTCTTTCCAGTAAACGAAGAAAACGGCATTGTGTTCCTCTTTTTCTGCTATCCTTCAAACTTTCTCTCTTTGACTGACAAACGTTCCCGAGATACGGTAGACGTTAATCTTTCTAAATTTTAATTGGCATGGTTCAATTTCAACTACCGATAATTTCCAGAGTGGGGAATTATACGTAGGGGAAACATTTCCAGAAAAAAGCCTATCGATTGACCAAAGATCCGTCAATGTTTACACATCATCGACTTAATACCGTTGTATTAAATCTTCAATATTTTTCAATAATCCTACGAAAAATGTGGAAATCTTATTTCTCCAAGAACACATTTCTACGCCGAATTTTCACGATTTCGTGTGACTATTACGTACCGTAAATAGAACGAAAATGGCAACGTGGGAGATTAACGCTTCGCTTCTTATAGAAATTCGAGCAGTCGTACACTTTTTCTTCTACTCTTACCTCTATCTTTCGCTCTCTCTTTTCTTCCCTTAGAGCGTTCTAACTCGCCCAGGCACCCGGCAAGGTCGTCACGAGCCGAAAACTCGAATCTAATTATCGTATCCGCTATGTATGTATCGACCAGCCCAACTTCCTCCGACCGGTAGATCCGGCTGGGTAGTGGTGAGAGAAGCTTGTTGCACGCACGACGATTCGAATGGCAGTTAAGCGAAACTTACGGACGGGATGCTGTATTTATTGCATGCAGTCAGGCAGTTAGACAGCCCGAAGCTTACCTCGTCGTCGACTTAAGGAACGTTCGGGTTCGTCCTAATCGGGACGACGAATCGTGTAGGACTGCGAGGCGTCTTCGACGTTCTCCCTTCGTTTCCGAAACTTAATTGGCAAATCGAGGCGCCCGACGACAGCGACGATGTCGTCGTCATTTCGTCGCAAGCAAGACCAACGCAGTCTCCGGACGATAATTACCGGTGTACACAAATGTACACATCGCTTGCTCCGCTCATTCGTGCGCGCGTACCGAACAATTTCAGCTTGTCTTTTCACTTTGTGCCTCAACTTTCTTACTGCCTCACGGTGCCGTCCGAGATTTCGACCTTAAGTCCACCTCCGAGCTCGTGTCTCACGATTCCAACGCGAAAACGACCCATCAGTCCGCACTGTTCGTTTTTTGTCGATTTCTTGCCAAGAATTATCGAAGCGTTACTCGATCGAATTTAATTTTTTAATCGTAACTATGACCGTCAAATGACCAGCGAAACGTCGTTTGCCTGGTTTCGAGTTCAAGAAAATAAAAGATAGTAGACCTTCTCGACGTTCCAAACTTTACCATTTAATAGTTTTCGAAGGAACCGAGTTGTACCCGTATCCGAAATTCAATGTAGAATTTCTTCTGTAAATATTTCCGAAGCGACTCGAAAGTAGAGTATCGATCGGCGTGCTGAAGAACCTTGAACTATTGTCCTTTGTCACGGAGCAATCACGACTACATTGACATCATCCACTTCGTGACGTCGATGTCGTCTTTACGTAAGGGCTAACGAAACCAATTACTTCAACTTCTAAGTACGTCAAGTTTGCACTTCTACGACAGGCAACGTCGTATTAATAAGTATCGTCTTTGTCGAATCAATGTTATTATTTTCAAAGGACCATTTTCTCTCGTACAATTAAATTTTGTGAACTTACGTAAGTAGTTAGTCGCTTGCGATTTCTTCCAAGCGAGATTTCGACCTTGTCGTTATTTCAGCAGCTGTGTTTAACGCGATCGCACTTCGTTGAACTTTCTTCGAAGACTATCGAGGAACACGTGCTAATTGATACGTTGGATCCTGGGTAATCGCAAAGTACACAATTTTTATGAAAATTCATTACCTGCTTCCCTTCTGCATCGATGAAGATTGATCTTAATTGCCAGATAAGACAGCGGTACAAGTAGATCTTTGGCAGTCTTCACGAGGCGCATAGGTTTCCTCGAGATAGAAACACTGTATCTGCAAGATAACCATATACACGGCTCGTAGAGTCTTCGTAACCCTCCTCTTACCATTGACACTTCAAACTTCTTGACTATGAAAGGCACATTACGGCGTCGCTGCTCTTCCGTCTAATAGTTGAAAGATTTAACGGGATCAAGAGGAGTCGAGTTTCATCGACAATATCGAATTGTCGTACTCTTAACGTTCTATTCGTGCAATTAGAGAAACTCGATATATGAATCGGTAAACTTCGATTATAATTTCAATTTTTTACGAAATCCATGTACGAACTAGAAACGCGTATTTTCGCGTGAACTATTTCATCTACTTTATTCATTTTTTAAAGCTTCGTTAATGAAACATCCGTAATCTTAACGCTTACTCGACTTAATTTAATAAGATATTGTAACGAGATTCCCTCGTCGTCAGATCAATTTGGCAAAAGTCGTGTCTATCGTAGTCCCAAAATCGAATTTTAAGAATGTTAAAATAACGTAATAATACCGATGGATAGAATTTTTCATCGTCACCAGGTTGGTTGACCTGTCCCAGATCCATTCTTGGACGATTCGATTTCCGTCGGTTCTAGGAATTTGGCTTAAATCCCAAGAGACAGTAGTTCCAAGCCAGGCGAGAGTCGAGGCGTACAAATTTCCATATAAACGAACGAACGTCGAAGACTGTATGACGCCAGCTAAAGAAACAGTCGAGTGTCGTCGCGTGGCATCTGTCGCTGCAACGGAGTCGCTTCAAACACCATCGAGACGAGATGAACCAATCGTTCACGAAAATTTCTCCTCATTTTCTTTAACGCTAGAATCGAAACGACGATAACGGCGAAGAAAATAAAAGAAGGAGAGGTAGACGAAGCAACAACGTTGTCAAGAAATGAACGACGACGACGGGGAGACGTTACGTTCGCGCGTGAACGTAACTGAAATTGATTAAAGCGTCCCCACGATACCGTGCTCCTCCCGATAGGTAGAAGTGCGCTCGTTAGCACGTTCTGGACGCTTTGGACCACCAAGAGAAATCAAACGCATTGTTTCCAACGTACGAGCGTTTCCACGCTCCGATCAGTGAATTGTGTACGTTCCCTTAAATTCCTCCGCAAGATATCCACGATTTCAAATTAGAAGGTTCCTTTGAACCATAAGCAATGGCTGATCGAGCACTTTGTGCTGCGTCTGTAAGTAAGCTGCGAATCTTATTTTTCCGTGATCTAACGAAGTTCATATTTATGCTTTCGGAGTGCAGTCGCAAGAAAGTGACGATATAAATCCGGTACGATTATGTACGACTACACGGAAAATTGAAAATCTTTCTGTCACGTTCTCAGCTTACTGATCTACACAGTACAGTAAAACAAAATCAATAGAACGATTCTCTTTCTTAAAACGCATTTAAATTGTCTATTCAACTTCATAACCTCATATCTTGTGCTTCGTTCAGATGGTAATGACTACTTCCATGGAAGCGTGTGCTCCATAACGTAGTTCGAGAAGAAAATAACTCTCCGTTCCTTTAAATCGAAAGTTATAAAACGAAACCTCGACGTCCATACTCGAATTTCAGCCTCGAGCTGTCGTTGCCTCGTCGTCGACGACGTCGAACGGAAAGAAATTAACAGCGAAACGCGTTGAAATTACGCGCAGGGGAACGGATGTCATATATATATTCACTCATATAGTGAGAGAAAGAGTAAGTGCAAGAGAATAAGAGAAAGTGAAATGGCGTAGGAAGGGTGGCGAACTTCGTTGACGATTTATTAGGTTGTCGCGATGCCTGGACTCACGGCAGTGGCAGCCGCGTAACGAGTTTATTAAATATTTCATTCTCCGAGGCGGAACAGAGAGAAAGGAAGGGGCGATGTGGCAAAGGCATGGAACAAAATGGTTAGTGAGAGGGAGAGAGAAGGGGAAGGAGAAAGAGAACAGCAAGAAAACGAAGTTGACACGACACAGTGGCATAAGGGCGGAGGAAAACAAAGAATCGGAAAATGGACGAGAGCATAGACACGAGTGGAAGCGGTAAAAACGATTTAAAAAACTGGATTGTATGGAGGTTGTGGAGAGAGAGAGAGAGAGAGAGAGAGCATCGGTGGAACGAAGGAGATACAAAGAAATGAATGCACGTATTACAGCTTCATTGAGTATGTCTGGTACGATGTTGCGACTAGAGAAATTCGAAATAGGACGAGGGACTCGGAGACTGAAAGGCAAGGAAACATCGCATAAGTTATTCCATTCGGGCACAGATAGCACAGGACGTATCACGCCCACGCTTAATTATATTTGTTGCTTCTGGATCGGTTTAAATTGCTCTAGTAATTAAAAGTCAGAGTCAGATGATAGGATGGTTATAATATTTTAGTCTTTCATTACAATTGTTTTTTTAAATGTTTCAAGACATTTCATTTCTTTCGTTTCTCCTCTATATGTTTAGTTTGGCAGAATATTTAAACAAAAATTTAAAAAAATGTTGACGTTAATGAATTCAACAGTAAATACAATCAATATTTTACTTTTGAACAAAATTATTTACAGCACATATAAAATTTAGATTTGTCTTCCAACTATTCAGTGTGATATTGATATAATCAGAATGTTGCATACGTAATTATATGTTATATATCTAGTATGGATTGAATCGATTTTTCTTTCTCGTCCTTTATCATTCATTATTCTTTCGTCGAGACGATATTAGCGACAATGTCACCGTCTATCGTTCGATTCATCTATCAAATATTTTGTTAGGTACGCGCAACGTATTTCGACGTTATATCGAGCGAGACTTGCATGACGTCGTGACGATCACTCTCGGGTTAATTTCCTACGAGCATCTAACGCGACGGCGTCTTTCCAATTAAATGGTAAAAAATCGCGAAGACGGGGCTCATATAATCCAGATTATACGATGGATCGGATTAATCTTTAGCAATTTTGATCCCGTTGCGAATATTAAAAGCTTTTGTTCGGTCCGAAGAGTTTCGCATTAAAAGAAGATCGCGAATATCACTTTCTCTCTCCTTTCCTGTGCACATAGTTACTAGGCGAAGTGATAAAACCGAGATTTAAAGCATAATCGAAAGAAATCAAACTAATTTAAAAAATGAAAATATAGAAAAACTAATTTATTGGAGTATGATAGAACGAATGAAATTCTACTGCCTTTTTAACTATTATTCACAGTACTTTTACCGATTGTTTGGGCAAAATATTCAACAAGCAGAGTGAAAATGCTAGGATTACTTTATCGATAAAAATCGTTTCCGTTACTTGATCTTAATAATTTATAAAAATGACAATTATTGCATAGTCTCTTTACTACGCACGATTTCTTTTAGAATTTTTGAAGCCAATTTATGAAAAGAACCTTCGTTGCACTTTTTGTACTTATTGCTACTTATCCGACCCATCGTCGCCTCGTACTACTTGCGGAAAACACGAGGCTCTCAACACTCTCTTTCAAAACTTTAAGCCACGAACACTTTTCTCTCCGAATACAGCCGATAAACAAACAAGGAATTAGCGAAATTCTCTGTAAATCGGATCGTCTCCTCTCCAACATCCTCCGCAGTAGCCATCGAAGAAGAAGAGCTTTCCTTTCTTTCATCGCGATTTATTAAAATTTGTCGATTCTAACTTGCAGCGTAACTTTCTTTATGCCGCGACTGCCGCAATCTTTATGAAAGATTTACATCGCAATGCGAACGCCGTATCACGAGAGTCCAGACGAAAGGCCGTCAGAGGAGGGAGAAACAAAGTCGTAACACCACGGTAGGAGAAGAAACGTAGGCGCTACCCTCGCCTTCCTCGCTCGCGCTTTCGAATTAATTTCGGATGTCGTCGCGACGATCGCGGATCAAAGGGGGGAGATAGCTAAGGACTCGCAACGAGACGGCAGTCGCTAGACACCCGAAAGGAGTGCGCGAAGTGCCGTGATCTTTATTCGGGGTACGGCGAGGAGATGGAGAGGAAAGAGGGGAGGGAGAGAGGTGATGACTGAGGCGGTGGGGTGAAGAAGAACGTGGGGTGACTTTCGCTGTACGTCGGTTTCGAGGGGTCGACCAACAATGGCCGGATCTTCCGCGCCAAATATTAACCGACGGCAGGCGGGTGGCAGGGATCTCTTTCTATTTCTTTCCAACCCCGTCTGTCTCCTTCTATCTCTCTCCTTCTGTCTTTTTAAAGATTCACGAATCCGTGAAATTCGTCTCCTTCCTTTCTCGTCCGTCGAATCGCTCGTGATTTCCAGCCTCGTTTGTGATTTTTCTTTTTCTCGCTTTTTTCAATTAGGAAATATTCACCTCTGTGCTCCTCGTGCCTATGTGGCTTTTTGTAGCTGATAACAGGCAATTTTCTGCGATTCAATTACACAAATTAGTTGATATTATTTGTGCAAATAGGGCAAGAACGAACAGGCATCGAACGAGGATCGTTTAACTTGATCGTTCAGCCCAACTTTTTTGAATGGATTTAAGTGTTTTGTTTTTAATAGCAAATATGTAAATAATAAAATTTAATTGTTAAAATAAAATGATATCGATTTTTATTGATCATATTACGCAACATTTGTACATTCCCTCCCTTGTTACTCTTCTCTTCTTCCTCCCTAACGGTGTAACTATCCAGCTCTTCGCCAATCTCTTCCGCTGTCTCTCGTTCATCGAACGGAACCCCTAAGAGTATCGCGTTTCGAAATACCTTGTAATATTCAATGCGGCGGAATGTGTGCTTTTAGACGTGGTCGCGGTTAGCATCGACCAACGCGTGGATTCTCCGTGCAGGCCGTGGCCTCGAGCCCGTCCGTGAAACTCTCGATATCGCTCTCGTGGCATTATTATTTCAATCTGATTTAACGAGCCACGAAGCAGCAACGACGACGACGACGACCGGAACGACAACGATAAGTGTTCCAACGTCCATTGCGAATTATTCTCTTTCGAGGACGCTTTTAGGTCCAACTGGATCTTTTTTTTTCGTCGCGATACTCCGCAATTTTATTGCGACGAAACAACGGCAACGTCGACGATCATGATAACGGCTGCCAGATACGTGTATAAAAAGTGTCGTTTGAGATCTGGAATGCACGAAGCGGATACGAATTTTTAACCCGTTGTCCATCGACGAAACATAAACATTCGTATCTTCGAAGCTCTATTATCGAGTAAAATTCTTTATTACCCTCCAGAATTTATTCGTATGAAGATTGGTCCTTCGATCCGAGTAAAACGATTCGATATCTTCGCATGGTTCCTTCTTCTTTTCAAAAATTACGAGTAATTCGCGAAGCCTCGTTGATTCATCGAAACGTTCGTGATTATTTTTTTCTGTATTTGTGTACGAATTTCGTCGGTCGATAGGCAGAGGTATAAGTAAAAAATCGCGGAAGGCGTGGAAAATCGACGTTCTCGTCCTCGTTGTGACCATAATTCCTTCCGAGGTGGACCCGGGCCGATCTGACTGTTCGAAATTTACCGAGATTAAAATAGTTTCTTCCGTGCGTCGTGTCGAGATCGAAGCCGTCACATGGGTCGTTCGTGGCGGATTTCCTGTGCGAGCTTCGCATAATTTACAAACCACCGATCGCCGACCGAAACTTCAATATCGGATTCGGATATACGTTGCAAGTAAGGCGGCAAACCGACGTCGATAAATTAAAAACATGTTCCGTCGAAATTACACAGCAGCGTATCGAACATCTGAAAAATTCGAACGTTTATTCGTTTACCGATACACTCGTACACCGTCCACTGTTAGAGCAGAACGATCGACTCGAAGACGAGAAATCGGATTATCGATAACTCCTCTGAATTCTTTCTACGACGTCATAATATACGATGAAACTCGAACGTTCATTCGTCAATAACGAAATCGACGACCTACGATGACTGAAACTCTTGAAACAGAAAAACAACTCGAGATAAGGAGGCGAACATGAAGAATACGGACGTTCAATCGTTTGAAAAATAAATTGTCCATGTATCGATTAACACGTTCATTGCCAAGCTGAAAATTGGAATTTCGTGCGGTGGCCAAATTTTTAACATTTTTTTATTTAGTTATTATTGTGCTCAAAATAAGTTAATGTATTATTTATATGCTTTAATTATTACGTACATAGGATTTATGTACTCTAAATATCTATTACGCGATTGGTGATTTGGCGAGAACTCGCAACGCGCGATATCGCGTGATTGGCAATTAACGTGTTAAGAATATCGAAGTTGTACAATTTTCTCGAGAGAATCGATGGCATTTTGGAGAGAAATTCACCCAACGAAAAAAAAATGTGCAGACACGAGCAGAGCGTGCAGCTTACGAACGTCGCGTAAAAGCGAACATTCGCAACTGCGTGAAGGAGAAGAAGACGGAGAGGCCGTAAATCACGTGCGAACGCGCGTCGAGTCGCGTCGCATCTGGGATCGACGACGTATCTCGTCTCACCCGTTCCTCCTCTACCACCTTCCATTTCCCTCTCTTCCACGGTCGTGCCAGAGGATGTAATCGACGTTGTCACGCAGGTGTGAACGCGTCTCCACGAAATACGCGCACACGCACGCGCACCTGGCGTAACGCGAATTTATGGTGTGGGACGTTGCGAGCACCCTCGTAAAACGAAAGCAGCGCGTCACTCGCTTTGCGACGTATCCGCTTGCTTTTTCTCTTTCCTCGCTCTTTTTTCCTTCCCCTTTTTCCTCCATCGCCTTTTCCACTTCTTCTTTTCCTTTCTCTTCCGCTTCTTCTTTCGCGCTGTACATGAAGCTGGCAGTTCGTTAAACTCAACGCGCCGTTAAATCGAAAGGTACCGGGAGCGAGAACGAACGAACGAAAGTCCTTTGATGAAATTCGTCACTGCGCGCGGCAGGAGGAGGACGAAGACGTACCGAGGGATAGCGTGAGATGATAAAAAGTTTTCGTTCTTAGGACCTTGCCGATTGGATTTTTCTGTGAATTTTTTACGCGATTTTCCGAACGAATTTTTTCTTTGTGCGATGCCGACGAATTCGATGGATTATTTTTGGATATCGCTGCTGTTCGATATTCGTTTCTTCTTGTCTCGCGTTGTCGAGCCATGGATTACTTCGCTGTCTCTTCGATTTTGATTTGCGCGCTTTGCTAAGAACGACGCGGCTTTAAATGCTTATTTGAAGTAATCGGTCTGACAAAAATACGAGAGAAGCTCGAAATTGTGGAATAATTGAGGCGCAGCGTATTCTGCTTTGGTCGTAACCAAGTAAGTCACAACGAGAGGTAATTTGGAAGGCAACCGATTTGTTTAAGAGAGACATCGCCAGGCTTAATTGAAACGCTTTTCCAGCTGTAAGGCGCGGAGTAAATGCGTTCTCGAGGAGTACGACTGAATTAAGGATATACGATGCTGAGAGTACTTATTATATTCCTCGTAATTATCCTTTCAACGCTCGAGATCACCACATCGTAAAGTTACATATTCCAGCTGAAAATTGCGAGGTTCTTCTGCTTCTCTCAAAGGATTGTATCCAATTGAATCAAATTTCCTCTGATTAATCCCTCAACGACGAGCGACGTAGTCACTACGTCTACTAAAACGTCGGAACATTAAGGACCAATCCAAAAAATGTCTCTCAAAAGTTACAAGATAAACAATTGAAAAAGGTGAGGCGATCTTTTGTGAATTTGTACCTAAAATATATTTAACATTTAGTACTTTATATTAAAAGGTGAATTACAAAGAAGTTATTACCTTAGAGCAATTAATGTGAAATAACTTCTAAGAATTAAAAAGATTTTGTGTATACCTATTTCGGCTGAAAGGTGTCTTTTGAAACCTCTTGGTAGAAATAGTGTTAAGATCTCGACAATTTTAGAAATATAATTTTGAAAAGAATATTTCTCTGCTATAGTCGTTAATCGTTGCTTAGAACTTACGTCGATAGATAAGAAACGACGAGACGGGATGCTGCGAATCATTGATCACGCGGATCAAAGAAGGATCGAAAACGTTGAAACGTATCCCTTCGTACATTGAATTAGAAAGAATCACGAGAAAGGCGAGTGGAGGAGCGAGTGAGAGAAAGAGTAAGAAGCGGAGAACGAAAGCGGATCCAGGAAGGCCTGAGGCCACCCTCGGAGACAATACGGGGAGAGAACGCGTCGAGACTGCCACTCAGACTTACCCCGGGGCCACCTGTAATAAACAATATGACTCTTGCACCTGCACCTTTTGTATGCCACCCGATGCTGCTACTCGCGCGCACTGCTCTCCTATCCAGTGTGGCGCAACGGGCCTGCGCCACCCTCCAAACGACGTCCCCTTGGGTACTGAGCTACGCGGCCGACGTCCAAACGACGTCTTAGGCGTAAGGAGGGCCAAGAGGGTAAAAGGCCAGGCGGCGGGGAGCCACTTGTTTGCTATATTAATTCGGTTTCGCGCGATATTCCACGCAACACCCAAACGAACTTTCGCAAAGTTAAATCAACGTCGAAACTCCGAATTTCCTTGAAAGTATAACTTTTCGCATCGTGGATATACGCCAACGGTATCTTTAAACAAGCGTTCTCGATCTTCCAACTATTTGCGCTAAGTTTGGGGAATTAAAAATGAAGTCCTTCCTCGTCGATGTTGTTTCAATGTTTGAGTATGCTCTGCCGAATATAGACAGCACGGTAATTACTTCGTCCGCCGCATCGTGATTTTTTTCGTAAGAGTTTCTTTACGTGTTTAACCCTTTAAGTAGCAATGTCGCTCGCAGCGACGTTGGAAAATTTTCGTTTAAGCGTCCTGATCGACTCTTTTTTCGAAAGCTATAAATGTAAATAAAAATTAAACGATTAATAATTTTAAGCTTTATTCGATTTTTATAAACCTCCGGTTACATTTTATTTAACGTTTTCGCATATTGAATTTATTTTCTAATTTATAAGCTTAATTACATATTGCCATTTTCATTCTGCGATAATTTTTACCTTCATTTTAAATGGCCGTTTTAATTTCATTTACCTTTGCAACAATCGTTTTATATTTTTTCGTGTGGACAATTTTAAAAATAATATTGAGAAAAAAGTATTTTTTCTAGAATCTTTGTAATAATAAAATAATTTTATCCTAATAATGTTTCTTGTTTAATTTCTTAAATAAAGGTTGATTAATAAAGAAGAAAATGTTTTCTATACCCGGTAAAATTTTTAGCAAATTATTAGGAATATTAATGGTTTTATAAATTTATAAATGGCGAATAAATTTTCGCATGAAATTAGGCGATTCTGCATGACACGCAAAGGGTTAATTTATACTCGTCCAAATGTATCGTTACATTGTTCGTTTTTTTGTATCGCATTGAATGCAGAGAAACCTTGGTTCGAACGGAATCAAGGTAGGAACGATAACATCCGTATTCTTTTTAGATCTCGTGGTCTTTCAACTAAAGTTTCGTTCCTTTAAAAGCGAAGGAACGTTTAAACGCGTCATCGTAATTTTGAAGACGCTTCGTTGCGAGTGGTGTTGTTTCCATTCTCACTCCCAAATAACGTACTTCAATGGGTCATTGTACAATCCACTCTCGGAGTATCTTTAACACGTTGTAAAAATGATTTTTCAAGGTAAATAGAAAGCAACGTCGGTCGACTTACCGCGTCGCGTATGTGCAACTCACGGTACTTAATGCGTCGAATCGAGGAGACGGAAGCCAAGACGCGAAAGACGTACCTTTACAATTCCCCCTTTCGACTGACAAAGAGAAACCTCTTCGACGAATCTTTTATGCGACCGTAAAAGAAAGTCAACGTACGATCTTGTCTTGTCCGTCCTTTGCTTTGCATTTTGCAGTGCGCCACACTGAGAAAAAGATACTTTCGATTCCATATCACATTTTTCTATATTTCCATTCTCCATTACAGATTTAAAATTTAAATTAGAAATTTGCTTACATAAATTAAAAATAATCGATATGACGGAAAATTCGAGCAACATTCGCCTGAAAGGAACGAATCGATATTAAACGACGAAAATTTGAACAAGTTTGCCCAAAGACGTGCGGTCCCAGGCGTATGTCTTACTGTCCAAAAATGTATTCGAATTTAAAAAAAAAAATACAAGGAACAATCACATCTCGCACAATGGTACATCTCGCAAGCATCGACATCGTATCGATAAAAGAGACAATATATTCTCCTCGAGGAGGCTCGATCGAGTGGCTTTGGAGAATCGAGCACTCGAAGATGCGGTAGGTGAGCGAATAGCGCAAGAAGGGGGTAAATGCGTTCGCTACTCGAAAGGTGTTAATTGGCGAGCGAACGCGCGTTTTCCGTGCGACCCGCTTCATAAACGCGAGGAAAAGCAAGCATCGCCTCTAATGGGCTCGCACGCCTAATTTTCTCGACGCGGGTCCCGCGGCAAAGGACTCTCAAGGATCGTGTTTTACTTGCCGCTTGTGCCGCTGATCGAAGAGAAAGGCACCGCGTTGACAAAGGAAGAGGAAGCGAACGAAGTAGTAACTCAAAGGGTGGAGCGAAATGACGCTTTTACCACTTCCGAATAATAAGAGACCACATCGCCTATCCAGCCTTCTGCCAATCTGCGAAGAACCTATTCACTGTTTAGTTTCACGATTGAATGCTGTCGTTCAAAAATTCGTGATTCTCGACTAATAATGGTACGGTAGAATTTTTCATTTGTTGCCTCAATTTTTCGATCTCGTCTATCAGTTCGATCATTCGTGCGATACGTCGCGGTATAATGTGCTGTTGCTAAATCGATCGTCCAGTGGCACCAGTTTTTTTTAGCACTGAATACTTTAAAAGTTCTCACAAATCGTTCTGAGTTGTCGACGAACGTAATATGCTCGAGCTTTAGATATTTCAACATCACTTCGGTGATTTTGATATCTTTAGGTTAGCGCGCTTCATTTATTTTTGATATTTTCTCGTGGGAGGTGAACATCGTTTGGCTTTTCATTCGCGACATTTCTAGCCTGTTTCAAAGATAAATATAAAAATAGTGCTTCCGGAAACCAATGGGCATTAAGAATCGGTGTCATTGGACGCGTAAAGAAGTGTGTGATAAAATTAAACTAATTCATATGGAAATAGAGAGAGAGAGAGACCGTTTCTTTTTTTTACTTCGAAGAAATCGGAGTAGTTTCGAAAAAGTATATTCCGCTTTGAACTGAAATCAATTTTTACAACGATTCTAGAAGTGTATGGAAGTATGTTCGCAATTTACGCAAATAATCAGCAACCATTGAGAATATTTCCATACTAGAAAGACAAAGCGTGACTGAACACTTTGTTTGCTTGCGTTCCCTTATTCAAATCACCGTTGATTTGCGCTTCCCTCAGTTCTGCCAAATGGCATCCGATCGAACGAAGTAAGTTACTCGCATTTGTCTCCGTAACAAATAATTTCAATTTTAACGACGACGCTGTTTCAGAATGTCGAAAGAGACGTACGGATGATCGTTCGAGTTTGTGGCGAATTAACAAAGATTCATTATGCTAAACAAAGAGATTAAAATCGCTTTCGTTAACGAACTGGAGCTCGCTCGAACGTTTTCCATAATTTATTTCAACCATATCAAGTTGTGAACAACTGCGGTAATTGTTGTGTCTCGGCAACCGCGATAACGATAACGGCACCGATAATAATAACAATAATAAGAGTAATAATTTCGTAGTAAGCATAATCCTTCCTCGAACGGAAATTCATCGCGATATCGCTAATGTCTTCATGATTGGTCTCCTGACCATGCTCGAATTTCTTGAGCGTCTAGAAAGTCAGAAATAAACTCGTTTTGTACCGCGTCAAACGTAGTAAGAGTTCTTAAATCTGAATT
>JAITYT010002364.1:199382-214503 GCA_025433975.1 Liostenogaster flavolineata | reverse complement strand
TCTCTCTCTCTCTCTTTCTCTTTCTTTTCTCTATCTATCGTAATTATAAATCAAGAAGCTCGAAGATAAAAATAAAAGTATATGAAAAATATATGATTACCTATTTGCAATAAGAAAGTAATTAAAAAGAAGACGTTTGACAAACGATAATTTCGTTACCTTTTATTAGTATTCTATGAGAAAGAACGTCGATTAGAACTGGGTTACATTAATATACGACCGAAAACGCGATTTCAATAGTTCCTACGCGTATTCGTTACGTTAATTTTATGCATACGAACACGCACACACACACGTAAACGTATAATTTTTCTCGATTCGCGTATTCACACAAGACGAATTATACGCGCGTATGCTCATTGGAAAGAGGAAACCCGAATAGCCGAACAATTCGCAAATTGTCACGGCAAAATAATACGCGTGGTACGCCACACGAGCTAATACCGTTACCGGCGATATATTCCGCGCTATTCACCGGCCACATTTAAACAATTTACATAAAATAGAAGCTACACGGATTTCGTAACTTTCACGTATTCCCATCAACTTCGCCGATGCTCGTTCGATATTATGCAAAGCGGAACACACTTAATATGGGTTTGATCGCGATTTAAACGCGACAGTGGCTAGCCATTAAATCGAACTTGTTCTCATTCGTCGAAATTACGTTTTATATTCGCCATCAACTTCTTCGGAGTGACTAATTTGGTACTTTGACGTGTACGAAGGTTCGTCAGTTACGTTTCAGAATGCGAATCGTAAATAGTAAGTAACTAGAGGGAAACGAACGGAGCATTTTCGTCAAGGCATCTACGGCGATTCTATGCAAGAAGCAGTTCGAAGCTTTTCGAGCTTCGTGATGAGTTTGCGCAAGTTCGAAGGACTTCCAGCACAGAGAACGCAATTAGTATTCCGGTCGAGGAGAGAAAAAGTCTGACAGATAGGGTTTGAAGACGATCAGTTCGTATGCGATTTAAGATAACTTTGATAAGAATGTGTCTATGTATTGAAAATGTTTAATGCAAGGATTAAAATTGTATACGCGATGATGTTGTAAATTAAGTTATAGTAACGGTTATTAATGTTGCTATGATGCTTTTATTACGCGAAAACAATCCCATTTATCGCCACTATTCGCAAACGACTTTGATATCGCGTTTCTACGATTCAACCTTCGACAAATGACAAATATTTCAAGCAATGAATATAGCTGTTAACCGAACGAAGAATAATGCAGTATAAAAGCGTACGTAACGTACAACGCGATACGATTCTTTCGAGGGCTCTTTGAAATCCATTGTTCCGCGATTGCACGCCAAAATTGCGACACCGATCACGCAATACGCATTTAATGCGAAACAACTGACAATATCGATGCTCGAGCGCATTATCGGTGACGCGCGCGAATAAATCGTAATAAATAATTACCAATATCGTAATTACCATTAGTACGACATTATTTAATTCGTTTAATCGAGACAGGCTCGACCGTCGGGCACGAATTTGACCGATTTGTATGTTCCAGAAGTGGTGCACGATCTGATAGAAGCGGCTGTCCCGACCACGGACGATGCTAATTTTTATATCGACGATGGACTAGATGGATTCCCGGCTTTCGGCTTTAGACCTGGCAGCGAAGTGAAACAACCCTATAGATTGTATCTGCCGGAGAAGCTGCCGGCTGAGTTCACCCTCGTGGCGACCTTCAAGCCGATTTCCTTCAGAACCAGTTATCTCTTTGCAGTCCTCAACCCATTCGAAACTGTCGTCCAACTTGGAATACGCATTTCGGTAGGTCTAACACGCTTTTTTCAACCTTTCGCTGTATTGAATTCGAGTACAGCAACGATCTTAGATTTTTATAGCAATAAATCGAATTTTTAGATCTTGCAAATTCATCCTTCGTCGCCCTAACTTCAAATGTAACGAGAATGTCATCTTCGATTTTTTCTTCTCGTTCAATCGCAAATAGCAAATAGATCGCGTTTGAAAACGATCTTATCGACAGGATAGAATGAGCGCAAAAAAAAATAATTATTGTCGTGCTCTTTGACCGAGAGTGAACGGACATTTGCATTTGAATGAATGTGGTGACTGAGATCTCAGTGGGTCCAGCGCTGAATCCACTTCTTTACGTATATATCGGATTGTAAAAGAGCGATTTAAAAGTAGATGCGACCGTCCTTTTGCAAATTGCTCGTTTCAGTCGGGAAGGACGATATCCGAGCCTTCGACATTGTAGAGTAACGTACTCGCGTTTCCACGGCACCTTCGAAGCCCTTTGAGTCTTCGAATTTCTCCCCGAGCTCCTTCTACGGCCGCGTTGTTTCAGGGCGGCTGCATTGTAATCCGGCTACGTGTACGCGTACGCGCTTCCGCATTGATAGAAGCAGTTTCGAGTGGTGTCGAAGCTTCCAAGGAACTTCGTAAGAATCGATCGATCGTGTCGTAACGATCTGAAAACGGTCTGCCTCTCGGCCTTTGTGTCGCGCTCGTTTTTAAACGTCGGAGCTATCCGATCGATGATTTTGGAAGAGGGCAATGAAGGGAAAAATTTCAAAGCTAGCGTTCGAAGCGGTATTACGAAAAACATTTAATGATCGCGATAGTCGTTGGGTAGTCGAAGGTAGGCTCTTATCTGTGCTTAAGTTGAAATTTTATCAAAATTTATCAAGTTTTATTAAATTTTTTTCTATAAAAAATAATTCGTGTTGAAATGCTGTAAGTGTCGCGATGTCAATGCGGAGTATTTTTAAATAGAAGCGATGATATCTACTTGAAATAAGTTGGTCGATTTCTAGGAAAGATAATCGAAGAGAGAATCATTGTTAAAATTTTGGAGTGTGTTTCTGAAATTGTCCGAGGAGTAACGTCGACACTTTGTCTTTAATTCGTACGATTATATTCAAAGTCAATACTAGAGAAGTATTTTAGTATTTGTGCTTTGGATTATTAGCAAAAAAGTTAACAACGATAATACAGCAGATGAAGAATCGGTTACGTGATTTCATTTTATCTCGATATAACCTTGCCAAAGGTATTATTTACGTAATATATAAGTATAAAAGTAATGATAAGAAGGAAAATGATGAAAACATGTCGCGATACAATCTCCTAGAACTTTTAAATTAGTTTTGAATATAAAGGGCTGCTAAGAGGATTCTTGTAACGTCTTAACGATATCGTTACACAGTTATTAGAAAATTAGCTTAGTGATTAACCGGAATGAGGTTGCAGAACGGGTACTGCCGTCCCTCCGTGAAACAATTCAAGAAGCTACAATTTGCGACAACCCTCGTGCGATGTCAAATTTAATTTTAAAACTTCGTAGTATTTTTTTAAGGTTTAAAACATTGCAATTTTTCAAATAACACAGAACGTTTAATATTTCATGCGGTAGAAAGTTAATGAGAATTAATTTACTTGCTTCTATGTAAAAAAACATCGATCCCCAAATCATTTTTCCCCAAATCGAAATCACGTGTGAATCATCGTCACGTTCCACCTCGAACTCAATCCTTACATCTCGCTTAAAGGACGGACCAGGCTCCAATCAGAACGTTTCATTGGTCTACACGAATTCGTACGAGCACTCGCACTCCGAGGAGATCGCGAAATTCACGGTGCCAAAGCTGACGAAGAAATGGTCGAAGATCGTCATCAGGGTTTCCGTGACGGACGTTTCTTTGTATCTCAATTGTCACGAGATGGCCCGGCAAAGAGTGACCAGAATCCCTCAGGAGCTCGTATTCGATACCGCCAGCACGCTCTACATCGCGCAGGCTGGCCCTCACATCCAGGAGAGATACGACGTGAGTACATTGCATACTAGCTACGTACGTACGTGCGACAGAACTCCGACAGCTAACGCGGACGAAGAGAACGACGATTTGCAGTTTCTTTAGAGTCACCAAGTGCCTCGTGCGCGTATATCGAGCTCCATCGAGTCAAACCTCAACGGGACAAGCGGAATAATTCGATGGTCTCGCTTCGTGTTTTCCGCCCTAAAAGGGGATCAATACTTAATTTTTCTTTCTCTTTCTACATTTCTTCCATCTTCGGCCACACACAGCCTTCTAAACTTTTCGGTCGTTGCGAACAATTATTTGTTTAGAGTCACGTCCAATTCGCCGAAAGACGATAGATAACCGAACTTTCGTAGAAAACTACGAAGAACAGTATCATACGTGGAATGGTGTAAGAGTATCGATGTAAGGAAAACGCGAATGCCAACTTATCGACCTCTTTTTCACGTAACGTACGCCCGAAGTTCGAAGCGCTGGAAACTGCGAAATAAATTTGATTCGTCCGTGAAGCTAAAATACTTTCGGTCGGTTCTGGAATTCCACGTACGTACACATTCTTACTTTGCGTTCGTAACAGGATTCGAAGCTAGTGAAACGTTAAGACACGACTCCTACGACTTCTTTTACTTTTTCCTTCAGTCAAGAAACAGCCATAATGTATACTGGTTCTCGTGGCTCGACGTTAGCATGCTTCGAATCCGTCGAACGTCGTCGAAACGCGCGGAAAATCGTTGCCGTCTCGATGCATCTCGACGCCCCGTAACATCGATACTGATTATCGTCGTCGCGACGAACTGAGTTAATATCCAATTAAAACAAGAACCCATAGATAATCAGCGCTTCAAACGGTTATAATTACTCCATCTCGACGAATTAAAACGAGCGAGGAATTCCCTCTATGATGAGTTCCAGCGATCCTCACGATTTAGTGTTTTCTACAAATCGATGAGCATAGACGCACGCGTATTTTGCATTAAACTCTTTCCTCCCTTCGGATGATAATTTATTCGTTGATTCGAGAAAATCGAACGATTAAGAGTGAAGAGTAACGAGTTTGTTTCGTGTAGTTTCTGAAGCTAATTATACAACGAGAGAGATTCTATTTCCTACACGTTTGCCGCTGTTCTCCTTGTGAAATCTTTAGCTTCTCTGCCAAATTAGAACGATTAATCACATTTCTAATCATTTGAACGCGGTATTCGAAATTACTCGAAATAGTACGAGGATCAGCCGTAGGAGGGGCAAAAAAGATTCCTTTGCATCGAGACGACAACCGATTACTCGCGAGCGCCGACGTTTCCTGTCAACTAGAGTGTTCTTTTTATAGTCGATGAAACGCGTTGCCTTCACGAGTCTCGTCGCGCTATAAGTCGAGAGAATTAAAAGCGCGAATGGCGCTGTCGTCAGGACAAAGGAGAACCGACAGATCGCGTCGTTCTCTCGTGGAATTTAAGAAAAGCAAGCGACAAGAGTCTCGCGCGAAGAAATGCGCCTGATAAAATATAACGAAGCGTTTGAAAAACTTGCATGGAAATTCAACTTGGCGAGGCCGTTGTTCGACGGCTATTATTGTCCTACAAAGCACACTGGGTTAATTCGACGTTTAATTGTACTTTGTTCTAATTATATTTGATATTTGTCAGTGAAGAAGTTAACAGCGTTTACCTTTAAAGCATATTTCATTTGAACAATTAAGTCTGTACCTTTTCCTGAATATTCTTCAATTTATTAGTCTAGGAAAAGGATTTTAAAGACAATCGATGATATTATAATCGATCGAGCGTGATGCGTAAATTATTTTCCGTGAAATTTAAACTTAAATGCGTTACTTCAGAACAATTTCATTTCCCAACGTCGTGAAAGGTCAAAGTGCAAAGGCGATGCTTCCCAATTACAATGTCTTCGTCGATTTTCACGCACCAAAAAGCACGCGATTATTTCCCGATCGAAGAAAATCGGATAACGCCGATATAAAAAGGTCAATCTATCCGATAAAAATTTCACGCCACCTTCATCGATCTTTCCATCGCGCACGATGCCGAGTTTTTTTAAAAAGAGACTCGTGCAACGATAAAGGAACGAATCCGCCGTTTAACCTCGATACAGGAGCAAATCGCCTTCTCGTGGTTCGATGTTATCGCTAGAAAGCGTCGAGGGGGAAGAATAGCCGCATCGAGCTGCCATTGTCATCCCAGCAGTAACTCGATAATTTTGTTCGTGATATCGTCTGTTCGTTGGATATTATTCTAGGCGATATAATAGGTACGACACGGAACGAACCAATTAATCGTTTCGAGGGAAATTTTACGTCGTCCTCCGCACGATTCAACGCGTCACGTCGACCCGCGTTGCCCTGAATTTCGATGTCAGATTCAGTGACGTGTGCGGAGTACTGTTACGAGAGGGATGTATTAAAAGAAAAGCGAAGAACTTTGAAAGTAGCTACGAAGAATAATAAAACGTCGATTCACGTGTTCAAATCGTTCCACTGTGTGATCAAGTTTCTGGTAAAATTTGAAAATAATATAAAATTATCGCAGAAAATTACTCGAGATAAACGATCATTTTTATCAAAGAAAAATATAACCTATGTCTTTGGCATTTCATACGATGTCGATGATATGAGCCGTGAATCTATCGTAAGTTCGCGACGGTGCTTACATCTTTTTCACTAGGAAGCTCGAGTAACTCAATTTTACGTCATTGATTACGTCTGGTCTACCTTGGTACGCTGCTGGTCAAATCGGTTTAATAATAACGACTATAACCCCGATCGTTATCTGATAACGGCAATTAGATAGTTCCTATTTCGATGCATCCTAATTTTCAAGCGAATGTATTGTACGCTTCATGTGGGTTAGGTGGTGTAACGTACAATGACTTACGCCGAGCTTTGTTAATTAGTGGATCTCGATAATTAGCGTAATACAGCACAAAGGTGATATTTTGCAAATATTGTCGAACTTAATATACTTAATATTGTAATACTTGTTTAATCGTTGCGAAGATATCGCATTATATCGTATTTTATCATATCTAAAGAATAATGTTGAAAACCATCGAGTCCAGTAGATGTTTGAAGTATCATTGCAATCTCAAACACATGGCGAAATTGTTCTCATAAGTTGTTAGAAGTAACTAAACCTTTTTCAATTAATAAATATAAATTTAGATTCAGTCAAGTTCGATTGTACGTATTTATGGTTGATTTTTACGATTATAAGATTTTATACGTAACTTTTTAAATTCTTCTATCTACGAGATAGTGAAAAGAAAAAATAAAAACTGAAATGCGGAGCAGGATTTTCTATCAACATCCGACATTTCTGTGTGAAAATGAAAAAAGAAAAATGGTATGTTGTTGAATGTAACGCGTTAACAGAGCTATCGATCTGAACGAGTGCCGAACGGCACTCGTGACACGCGCTGCACGCGGAAGATAATTCTCGACGTTCGCCAGGCACGACGTTCACGGACTACGAAAATTCGACTTTCCCGAGTCGATCGGCTATAAGTGAATATTCATTCGTGCGGGGCCATTGGTTTTTCACGATCGGTAATAAAAATGCTGGGAACGAAGTCGATATCATTAGCATCGGTACGTGATTTTTCACAGTGACCAATACGAGATCCGCTTAACGCGTACGCGCACACACGACCGTACGCGAAAGCGTCGAGTCCGAGATCGCAATTGGTATTAAACCTTTATTATGGGTCTCAGTGGTCGTCGACGAGGAGCAGGATTTATCGATGAAATTATTATCTCTTGCAATGCGACTACGCAGACACATCGATTAAGCTAGTTTACCGTGAATCTCTCGCGCGACCATTTCTTTCTAACTTCTTTTTTCCGTTTTTTCCATTGTCTCTGTTTCCACCTCACGATCGAACGAAAATAAAAGGAGAATAAACTGGAAAGTTATCGCAGTGAAAATCTCGCTGAAGTAGTTGGATCGAATTAATTAAGCGATCACCAACTTTGGGATAACTTTCGGCTTATTACCCCAGTGTCGACGTCGATTATACGTAAAAACGGTGCCGCTTTTTCGGATTCTCACCGATTCTTCGTGAATATTCCTCCCTGCATCGTGATGGTATCGACAACGTGTCAAACGTTTAAAATGTAAACGTAAAAGTTCCGCGTTTCGCTTGGTGCATCGAGAGAGACATCCCAAACTAATCGTTCGTAACGGATTATGTCAGTGGTTCTTAGCCGATCACACACGAACGTTATCTTTCAGCTATCGAATTCTTATCAAACATACGTATTGTTAGAAATTACAAATTACTCGATACTTATGTTATTACCAGTGCCGTCGCAACGATACATTAAACGCTTTAACAACTCGTATTAGGCAAAGAAAATTTTTTAATCAGAAAAAAAGATGGAATTTAAATCGGTAGTTCTACACTCTCCATCGACTTTACATCGACGACGGACGATGGAAACGCATAGAGTCGACGTCGAGTACGAAATCAGAGGTCGCCGTTCCCATTTCTCTTCTTTCTTTTTCCTCATAAATTCATAATCGCACGATATTTCTCGAATTTTCGTCGGGTGCCCCTTGGATATTGAGAACCGCGCGGCTCTTTTGCTTCGATTCAACGTACGGCACGCGCTCCTACTCGCGGCACAACTCGTTCTTCGACGTCGCGACGGTTGAAGGGGAAAAGAGGAGCCGCTTACTTTTTTCTCCTTTCGACCACGAGCGAAGTTGTTCCGACTCGTATCGACGTAATCGCGAACGAATGCGCCCTGAAAGTTTCGCCGGTGGCGAAATTCAAGGGGTCGCACGGCGGAAGGTGTTTCACGGGAACCGTAGGAGATCGCACTTTCGACGGATGCCGGCAACAAATATCGTCTCCCGCGGAAAACTTCCCAGGGAATATTTTCACAGGAAACGGCAATGGACGTTGCTGAAACGAGAAGCAAGGCGAAAGAAGAAGGAGACGAAGGGAAGGAGGAAAAGGAAAAGGAAAATAGGGCACGCGACACAGTTCGAATTTATTTCCACTGCGAGGCAACGATCCTCGAAAATCGCTAATGGTAGTGGGTCGATTTTCTTCACCGATTTGATCCTTTCGAATCGATTTACTCGAAGATTTCGTAAAAAGAATCGTAGCATGAAAGTTAATATTTTTCCTCATGGTCGCGTGGTCGTTTCATCAAACTGCAGACAAGTAAGATTTAACTTTACAGTGGAGTAAATTAAATCTTTGTCATTTTTTAACTCGTATCTGTAAATTTAAGTCTTTTTTAAGCGAACAAGAATAACTATTCTTTCAGATCATACATTCACGATGGCTTTATGCTCCTACATTCTCTTAATCTCTTTGTATAAATAAATTTCGATACCTCGAGGAACTCAAAGAGACGAATATCGTTTCTTAAAGTATCCGAGACGTCGTTAGTTTTCAACTAATCCAACGATCAATGCCCCTGATAGGATTGATTGAATTTTCCGATTCTGATGGTCCCCTCGCTAGAAATAATTAAGGAACCTCGCTGAACGAATTACGGCTTGATACGACGATACAAGGGAGTAAGAGTGAAAGACACATCGAAGATTTTATCGATGGAAATATTCATTGGCCTTCTCGTTTGCGAGCAGCCGATGAGTTTGTTCTGGTCTTTGCTGTCGAGGTTGATGCCCAAGGAGAGAGAAAAAAAGAGAAATGAACAGACCGGCGGAAAAGAGACCGTAGAGAATATAAAGGACGGGAGGCAACTAGACTTTGCGGTACGATGCGACGTCGCTATTGAGAAATCGTCAATTCTGGAGGTCTGTGCATTTCGTTGTCTCGCTTTTATCCACACGAACTCACGGTTTTCTTCCTGCTGTGTTTGTCAGAAAAAAATCATACAAAAGAGCAGGACGACGTTGGCCTCGTTTAATAAAATTAATAACCGCGATGAAAGGATACGCGAAATCGTTGAATCGTGAAAAATTCAGTAGCTCGTCTTCGTGATATAATCGAGTCGAACGAGAACGAACGATTGCAAGGGTGATCGATCAGCTATGTCTTAAATGTCAATAGATATCGTTAATAGCCGAACATACAAATATTTACGATAAATTGCATTCTATATTCCTTAGATTATTTTCGCATCAATTTTATATTTATCTTCCATCCTGATAAAATCAGTGTTTGTTTTCTTTTTGGAGCGATAGCTTGCTTCGACGAAATCAAACGCATGTGTAAATAACGTTCGATCGAAATTTTCACGGAAAAACTCATGCGAAATTTTAACGCTCGTGCGTTAGTATTTCTCGATTCTTCTGTTTAATCGCCATTTTTTGATTAACCTACGGTTGAATCAATCCGATATTTTCAGGAAAATATCTTGTTTGAAGTCAAGGAGAAACGATACTGACAGAGATTGAGAGGAAGAAGGAGAAGGAGAAAAAAGAGAAGGGGGAAACAGAAAAACGAAGAGGGAAAACGAGATGTCCGTACAGAGAGAATAGTATTTTTGGTAAAATCCTTCGAGTTTGCGGCTTTCTCAAGGATGCTGAGTATGACAAATCGGGATTGTTCTCGTTGGAAGCTCGCTCGATGTCGTTTCAAGAATCCAAACGGACGAGTGACGAATACGCGTGGTCGTCATTCAAGGACGATTCGAAAATCGATTCTTTAAAATTCTCGCGAGATTGCTATCATTTATGGTGAATTTATTGTCGACTATCAGCACGAGAAAATTATTATTGAAAAGGAATAGTCAAATTTTAATGAGCCTAATGAAGACATATTTTTTCAACACAAGTTTTACAATGCAATGGAGTTAATTTCTAAATCGAAATCGCAAAACATGCAACGTGGTTTATATACTAGAAAATAAATTAAGATAATTTATTATATACTACTTGTTTTCTTAATTTCTATCGTTGGCGAACTATACTTTCGTATTGTCGATATTTCTCTAGTCTTCGTTCTTCTTCGACGTTGCATCGTTAACGATGCAGCTTTTGCCTCGACTGCGTTTTGTGTCATTCCTCCGGTAATGAAGCGACGTGCACACGAAAGGCAAGTTTCGTCCTTCATGTCGTCGTTTCATCTCGTTACAAATCACTAACTTTTCGACTTCTAATCTCTGTAAGTCGCTGCTGTCTTTGATTTTCTCTTACTCTATCGTATCGTACTGCACACACGTACGTACAGTTGTGTAGGCTTCCATTGTCTCTGTGGCAAATGGTGCCTACATATTTTATATCGATACGCCGGTTAATCAGGGGCAAAAGCATCGTCAACGTCGTTTTATATCGATGAGAAATGAAAGTGGAACCCAAGAACTCAGAAAAACGATTTATTTTCCATCTTCGATTGGACTTAAGGAGAAAAATGAAAAGGAATTTTCTCAATCGTCGATTCGTGGAATAAATAATTTGCTCCTAGATTTAGTTTGGAATTTAAAAAAAGAAATTATATAAAAAATTAAGTTTTGTTTCATACAAAAAAATCGATATTACTATCTTGCCAACCCAATAATTATCACTAACAATTTTAATCAAAATTGACAGGAATGCTAAAGCATATTAAATATTTTAAAAAAGAAAATGAAGAAAAAAGACAAAAGAATTTAAGAGAATTGCTTAACAAAAATTAACAGAAGCCGACTTTTTCTAGAAAGAAACTAAAACTACGTTAAAATACTGCTTAAATAATAGTCTAATAAAATGTAAATATTTATGCTGGTCATGCAAGGAGTCACAAATACGACCGGCTCTTGGTTTTCCAATCCTCCGCCTTTACTTTGATTTTTCTTTCTTCTCTTTTCTTTTGCTTGCTCGCCTTTTGTCCCTGCTTTATTTTATGTACGAGTGAACGTACATAAACAAACGTAACTTGGCACAAATCGATTTATAGCTATCGTCGAAAATTTCGTTTCCTGGGAAACAACTTCGATATGTTTTTGATATATATCGATGGAAACAGCATCGCGAGTACGTCCTTAATATTTTAACGTATTTAAGTTCATTGCTATATTTCCGAGAAAGTAAATACCATTTGTACAGGCGATTGGTAGATAACGTACGAACATCGTGTCGCCAGGAGGGAGAGTCATCCATGGGAGCCATAGTATCAATTAACGTAGTGTAGCGTTTGTCTTTGTATCTTTTGGCTTGGTGCACGACGCTTGGTGCAGTAGAACAGTAGAAATGCCCGTAGTCGCGTGCGTTACTTCATCGAATACACGAAATTCGCATGGGACGCGAGTGGTGCACCGCCGATAAAGCCGAATTAAAAAATTGAGCGGACTGTGAACGCGTCGAGCGGGGACAAGTATCGTTTGCAGACTCGCCGCTTTGTTTCGCGCTCGACTATTCCACTCTTTTTTATTGTCGCACGGTGTTTCGCCCTCGACGAAGCCAAACCGCTGTTTTTCTTTCCAAAGATATATAATTTAAGCGTCGCTATATTTCGAAACAACAGTCGACCGGCACTTCGTTCGTTCGTCCGTTCGTTTCCATTGATTTCTGGCTTTTTGTTCTACGTGCGACCGAATCTTTTTCGTTTAAAAGCAAGAATAAAATGCAAAACAAGGTAACTGAAAGTGCAAGAAAAAACGAAATTTACTAGGAAACGAATTGCACTTTTAACGTGCAGAAACAGCTGGATGAGAGAGAGAGAGAGGTTTTGCGAATTCGGAAGAAGGGAAATCGTGTATTATCGATCTAACGTGGTTAATTTTTTCTTCGTTATAGATCTGCCGATCCACTCGTATTTCTATTCTCTACCTACTGCCGCCACACCCATCGAGCATCTCCGTTCAATTACTCGTCTTTTCACGATCATTCTTTCTCTCTCTCTCTCTCTCTCTCTTCTCTTCTCTGCCTCTCTGTAGATCGCACCGACACCATTCAGGAAACTCTACGATTTTCTTTTCGATTCACACGCATTCAATCGTGAACGATATCGATTAATTTATAGAGGTAGTTTCCGTTTCCTGAAACGTAAATATATTAGATATCGTGCAGCGCGCTTACACGGATTCGACTTGATCGTAATTAAACGTATTCGTGTGCTTTCCGACGCGAATCTACGATCATCGAGATTTTCATTTTTTCTTCATAAATGACATCAGTTTCTCCGCGATAAAAAAATTATCCACGAACGATACGCTTCCCGTATAAATCACCGGAATCGATGCGACTCGTCGTACTCAATTAAGAGGTTAACGACATATCGAAACTACCGCGAGCGACAGTCGTGGCTGCAAAAAGATGTCACGATTAGCTGTTGCGCGACGATAAGAAGCGGCTATCGAGCGAAGCGAAACGTGCTATCTCCGTCGTGGATATTACGATATCCTGCAATACAGAAGATGCAAATACGCGATCCACGCGAAACACGCGCCAAGAAAATGATTGGAAGCTGTCTAAAAAAACAGTGTAGGAATACACTCCCTTATTAATTCGAGTTAATCGGAACAATTTTTGGCAATTTGTTCGAAAATGTGGACGATGAGGAACTACACGACGATAATAGTACTCGATTTACTACGTGTAATAAAAGAAATAATTTTCATCGAAAAATGTCATTTTCGATGAAATCTGCTTTCGACATTGCGAAGCGTCACGGCAGCTACGGTCGCACGAATCAAGCGCATGTTTTGCAACCTGCAATCTGACGGTTCTCACGCGTCGACGTAAAAGCACGAACCGAAAGGCGCATACATTTACGCAGTTACATGGACGTAGAAAATTGATATCTCAAGAATACAAATGACGTCGAAATAGCGTAGCTGGAACGAAAGATTTCGTTTCGTGCAAAGCACGAGGTGGAAACGACGCGTCGTTTTTAGTTGGTCTTCGACGAGAGTAAAACGATAGTTCCTTCATCCATCTCTCCTTTCCGTCAGTTTCGTAGAGTCTCTCCTTCCATTGCGGATTTATCAACGACAGGAAGAACGTTTAAGGCGACTAACACGGCTAGGCCAATAGGAGAAGGTCGAAAAGTCGAAACGTTCGTCCTTACGAGGGGAATTCCGCGATAAGGGCAACGCGAACGACTTGAAATCCGAAGAGACGATTCGCACCGTTCTGAAGGCATGCGGGAGTATCTGGATCAGTTTCGTGTGTGCGTCCACGAGTGAAAGAGGGCTGCTAGTCGTAACGAGAAGGAAGTGGATGCGCATCGTAGCGTTCTCATAAGCCGTAACGCTGAACGAGGAACGCGTTTCCGTCCCGTAGGAGAAACACGGTACAAGTTTTCAGGGTAGATTGGTACCTATGCTCGGGATAAAAGCTGCTGCTGTGTTCTTTTGGCCAGTTTCTCGATACTACGGCGACGACGACGACGACGATGACGACACGATTCTGATAGGCGAAGCTATACAGTTACGTAGCTACCCAGTCGAATGGCAGAGATTATATCCCGTTTGGAAGATTCTGGCTCGCGATGGCATCCCTTCCTGTGTCGTGACTCCTTTGTCGTTTCCTTATCGTTCGAGTCGTCGGAGACGCGACGTCTTATGAGATAATTACATCGCGCGATTTCCCCTCGCCACGTTCGATCTCTCGATGAAGACGAATCGTTCGTGTTGGAACGAGTATTCGTAGCCTTAGTCGTGCTTTTATTTTTTAACTTCTATAAAGTCTATTATTCTGTTAAGAGCTGTTATCTTTTCTGTGCGAGTATTCGCGCCTCTTCTCTGATATTCTTTGTAAACGATTCGAACGATACGATTTAAGGAAAAAGAAAAAAAAAGAAAGGAAAAAGTAAAACAAATAAAAGCAATGATACGCTCGCAAGAGAAAATTCGGTCAACGAGTTGCCGAAAAATAATATCAACTCGAAAAAATTAAGGTAACGAACCGACGAGTAATGATCGTTACGATGCACGGTCATTGACGAAAAAACGAAACGATACGATTCGAAAAACGAGATGGAAAAAACGAGCGTGTATAAATTTTCAAAAATTTCGAACACGAAGCGATCGAAGCTGTCGTAAAAATTTGGATAACGCAATCTCTTTGGTTTGGGCACGCGAAGACGTACCTCGAGCATTGTCATCTTCTTCCTCGTCGTCCTCGTCGTCGTCGTCGTTCACGTGGTGCCATTTGCGTAGGACCATCGCGATGCAGAGATTACTTCGTTGCTCGAAATTAGCCGTTTAGAAGCCGCTCCATTTCCGTTGGTACGCGAGGTGCTCTCAGTACGCGGAAATACCGCGCTGTAATACTGTAAGAGTGCCGCTTGCTATCCTGGGAAATGATCATTGCAATTTTTTCCACCCTCTGCTCCTCACTGCATATCCAGAATTTGTCCCTTACTTTCTCCGGTGCGCTTACGTGTCTTTTCCCTCCTTGTCG
>JAITYT010002364.1:179512-196666 GCA_025433975.1 Liostenogaster flavolineata | reverse complement strand
TCTCTCTCTCTCTCTCTATGCTCTTCGCGCTCTCTCTTTTCTTCGACCCCTTGCACCGCTTTCCATTGTCACGTGACGGCAGCAGTGTTGTTCTGGGCGACGGACAGTAAATTGATTATCGATTCCGAATAAATTCTATCGTCCCGAAGCTCGAGGTTGATCAGAGCTCTCTTAGTTCCGCCGCGCCGACAGCATCGTTGCATTCTCCTATGTGTGCGTGGCACTCGATAACTTTTAACGGTAACATCGTCCTTCGATCGTTAGAACTAATGCACGCAAATGCATTTGCAAACTATTTTCCTGATATTTATGCGAACGCCGAAAGTCGCTCTAAATCGTTGACATTGTACGCTCATCTCTTATATTCTAACAGCGGTGACTATAAAAATTAATAAAGATTACTCGTATCTTTTTGAGGAAGATTCTGAAACCTACTTGAAATTTATACTTTAACTAACGACACGCTCCTATACATATTGTAAAATATTGAACACGAATCACTCTGCATTTTTATCTAGTATTCAATGCCTCGTATGAAAGTTACATCGCATAGAGTGATATTGTGAAGAAATGCATTTGAAACAGAAATCAATGCAAAAGCTATTATGTGTACGGAATATATTTCATGATCGAGAGATTCAGTATTGAATTTCGTTTTTAGTTCGAATCGCGTACGTCACGTGTCAAATTAATTTTGTGTGAGTAGCTTGATAACTAACAATCGAGCCGTGAAGTATTGGCATTTAATACTTTAATACTATATACGAAGAAATATTAATCAATATTGCCGATTTTAACGTTTGAAAATGCTGTGCAACTTTTAGTCTGTGGATAAATTTTATTTTTCGTACAATGATAATAAGAAATAATGTTCGTTGCAGCGACATCGTCAATTTTGTGAACGTTATCACTATCGCGGATAGCTCGACGTCATTTACAGAACACAATAGTCGCCGTTTCACGGATGTAACTATGTGAATCGGCATTGTTAGCAATTTCATATAAATGAATTCCAGTAGTCTACAAATATCTGGGACAGTCGTGTATGATATTCAACGGAAAGGTTGCTACATATTCATTAATTGTACATTATGTTGTGGTAACTATGAAAATACGTTACGCGCGATGCAAATTCGCTTATCAACGTCTCGTCCAACCTGATAAATCTGACGACAAGCAGCGAGTAACTCTGACATAAATGGAAAGGCAGTTAAATTCGTATTTCTTTGCATTATAACGTCGTCGTTAAAAGGAAGGGTTTTTACTGATATAAAGGAAACGATACCGTGACAACGAAGGATATTCTTTTCGTCTGACGCCTGACATTATTTAGTTACGAAGAAATGGAAACAGAAATGAGTCTCCCTCGTTAATCCATCAGCGATGAAAATTCGCGAATAATCGAGCGCGAACGTCGAAATTTGCCAACAAATCGCTCCTCCCCTCCTTCTATTCTCTGCGTTTCTCCTGCGACTCCAGAATTCAGTCGCGTCCAGTTTCGATGCATCGACGCTACGACGAAATGCAATTGACAACTGATTAAAACGCGATCGACGCGCCGTCGCGCGAATTAGCATAAACAAATTCTTCCTGGCTGATTCTTTTTTTTCCTGCGTTAACTCGTTCTCCTCCATCGTTTGCACCTGCGTGTTATTTGCCTTGGTTCGTCCGCGCCGACGTACCCTTCACCTCTCCGCCCCTCTCCGGCAAATGCCACCGTGATGAGCATCCCTTCTATCCCTCGTGCGGACAGAACGATGCGGCGTAATCGTCGCTACGCTGTTTATTTCGAAAAAACAACCGGTGGCAATTAGCACGTCGATGAAATTAATCTATTAAAACGAGCCATGGAACCGACACTTTATTCTCGTCGCGATTAATTCGTGCCTCGTTTTTCTTTTCCGTCGCTCTCTCGCCTGGTCTTCTTCCATTTTTTTTCTTCTTCCATTCGCTCGCGCCACGACTCAGTCCATCCTGTTCACCTTTGCCTCGTGCAATTTCGTGCGTCTCGCTTCTTCGTCGTTCCGTCTTACGCTGGTCTCGTTTCATTTTCCCCTCTCTACTTTTTCTCTTTTCTTTACCCATTTCCCAAGTCTTTGTGCGCTCCTTTCGACGGCTGAAACCTTTCGGTTTTTACCATTTCGATATCGATTGTTCGAACGGGGCTTTTGTACGTCGATGACGGGTACTTAAAAAACTTTCAGTCGATAGAAATGCGTACGGCGCCTCTCGATCCATTTGCAGCGCGCGATAAAGAATACGTTTTAAGAAGTACAGTCATCCTTCGATTTATGTGGTACATTTTATACACGGTTCTTTCTTTTTTACGCGATGGACAATCCGCGATACATTTTACATCGGGTTTTAGTTTTACGCCATCTCATTTCACGCTGTCGGAAAGTACGCGTTCTCTTTCCGCTCTACTTTATCGAAATTATTGCACGTCGGTGACCGAGGGGGGACTTACACTCTCTTACTCGTACCTATCGCATTGTACGAAACTCTCGATACCACCTGCTATGTTAGGAAATAATCGTACAGAAAGAGACAATCTGACGACTAGACCGAAACAAAAATTTCAAATATTTTGGAGACAATATATAATCTCGAATCGATTACAAAGAATACATTCAACCCATTGAAGTTAACAACGACGACGTGTAAAATAAAAATTTGCTATTTTGTACTTTCAGTAGCTTTTTTCGTGTGCAAACGTGGGATTACGTAAAACGAACACTAGAAAACACACCACAGAAAAAAATCTTTTGATCTCTATTAAACTAGCAAAACGATCTTAATCTGTAACGTCGGTAAAAATAAATTAGCAATAAACCAGAAGTAAAAAATAAATATCAATTTACGAACGATTGCTGAGTAAACGCCGAAGGATCCAAAAGGAAAGATCACGTACGAGGAATTACAATGTCTCTCAATCTATAAAAAGTCGGCGTTCACCTAGAGATCGAAAGGCGCGTCGTTGATGCAAACGAAAGAAGCACGACGGCTAAACACGGAAAGGAAGGGGGAGGGAGGAGATATGCGATGAATAAAAATAAACCCTTATATAGTTTTTCCCTCCTCGCGAGTAACTTTATCGTGAATGCTGCCTTACCTGTTACGACGGTGGGTACGCTTTATTGAACGATAAATGTTTGATCGTACGGGCGAGACGAGGCGCTACGACGACGACGACGGTTGTTATTAAGGAAACGAGCGGATCGTAGAACGCGTAGACGCCTTTTACAAGGGTGTATCTTCCGGTGGTGCAACGAGCTCGTATAGCTTGCCCGACTCAGCCTAGAGCAACGCAATAACGAGCACGATCGTATCTAGAAACAGCGCAAAGCGTACAGCCGAGCAATTGAATGCTGCGCCGTAGAAAATGTTAAAATTGTTCATGGTTAAAAGACCCTTCCGTTCCCACCTCGAGTCCTTTATGGATTTACGAGCGTGTGAAACGTACGCGACTATGGAGCATCGACTACTTGTCTTCTTCGGTCTTTTCGGTTTAGAGAAGATCGATTTTGCGTGAGCAGGGTTCCGCGTGTCACTCGTCGTTTTGTTCGAATTCGACGGTATCGTAAGAGGAAGTAAGAAGGAAGGGATAGGTGCAGAGCGTAAACAGATCACGAGTCGATCGTTTTTCGACTCGACGTTGGACGATTCGAGGTGATCGATTTCGGAATAGCGAGTATACGTGTCGAGTCGTAATTTTGGTCGAATCTTATGGAACCATTGAGGGATGATTTTACTATCCTTTTAGAAAGATAGAACTTTCGAGTAGTCGAATAGAGCTATGGTATTATTGTCTTTTTTTTTAGCAAGCAATATTACTGTTCTCTATCACGTATAAGATGTCAGCATCTATCAGATTTCTCTTACCTTTCTTCTCAGAACATCTTCTTGAAACGATTTTTCAATTTTTTTCTTTTTCTAATGAGATATTCTGTGTGCTGTCGCAAAATGATTATGATGCACGGCGCTTGTAACGCTCTGTTAACTCAGTTTTATCTTCGTAGCGACTAATTTTTGTATTCGTTTCCTTGAACATTACGATGGTAACTGCAAATGTTAATGATATTATAAAAATTGATCTCTTCGTTTATTTGAAGTTTACGTCGTTCGATCGAAAGACAAAGATATAATAATATATTCTACGAAATATCTGCAGCATGATCGAAAATAAGATACGACCTACTTTGTGTAAATTTGATTTTCGTACCGGCGATGAAAAAATGGGATAATGAAGTTACGAATTTATTTTCGACCGTTCGAATGTTGAATTAAATTACGGGATGCTCCGAAACACGTTTTCAAATCGATTTTATTGTATAACGTAAAAAGTGTATTGCATTCTGAATGCAATCTGAGAGACTGTCTCTAATATCGCAAGTAGACATACTGTATCTGAAAATTCAAACTTACGGTAATTAAAAGGGAGTACTCGAACATATTTGTTGACTATGCGCTCGTAAGCAGGTAAAAAGCTTGAAAAAAGTCTAATTAAATTACTCCTACAATTGCGACTACCGATATAAGAGAAAGATTTAACGAATCGTACCGAGGAATACATTTAAAGAGCGAATCTAATGAAACGATCGGCTAGTATCGATTCCTCTGCCGAATAAACGGCTCCTGAAAGAGCATTTATGTGGGCTTATCGACGTTACCAATGGCACCGTAACGTCACCACTTATCCCACGTGACCGTAGAGTTAGCACTGTTTATCTTTATTCCTCGGTACGTACGAAGCCGCGGTATAAAACAACCTTGCGATACGACTGGTCACCTTTTCCGTGCAAGATACGATAGGTAAGTACATACGTCGTGCCACTTATCGGACGAATTACAACCTTTCGTGCGATTTTAGGTGTAGGCAGCTACCTAGCCACTTACACGAACATAAATACAGCTGTACGCTCTTCCAGTCGAGAGACGACGAATTCGAAGACCGCTTTCGATCGTTCCTTCGATTTATCAACGAAAGTCGTACGTCGAGGTACGACGAACGATCGATTATATCCAATTAATTTTGTTTAATGGGCGCGCGAACGTCGCGGCAGACGATATCGCTTAGATTCCCTTCTCGTTAGCGACGACGAATCGAATCGATTGATCAAGCGCATTATTGACTCGAAACGGTTAAGCGGATTTGTTGCTGTTCGCGCGATACGCCTTGCACACCAGCGATTCGACCGATCCACTCGAATTCGTTCGAAGCGCTTCAGCCTCGACTCGATATTCCCACGAAGTTTCTCGTTGTTTCGAGCGTCTCATGCGAGTCATTTTAATGTCATTCGACGTCGTGTGCTTGCGCGCTTTGTGGCATGCGAGAAGCATTCGAAGTTGTAGTAAGCACGTGCCGCCTACATGGAGGATTTTCAGTCTCGAACTGCCTCGTATACGAAGTGGCTACTACCTTTCCTCGATTGTCAATCGATACGAGTTTCTTTTGATCGCGTGACTATTTTTTTCTCCTTCTTTCTTCTTTGCACGTGTGTTTCCTAATTCTTAAGGAAGATACAAGACAAGATTGAAAGAATCCGCAGGAACAGTGGTGTATTTTAAACTCGCATAAATCTCGTTTTCCGATGTCGAATGGACTGATTTAGTGTTGGTTTCTTTTTAATTTCGCTTGCAGGAATTAAAAATGACGCGTTATTTTATTAAAGATTTTGGATTATACGATTATGAGGCAGGTTTTGTCAGATGCAGAGAATCGACTGAACAGCGGACCAAATTGTTAGGATAAAAAGGGATTCAGTCCTTGCTTCTCTAATTAAGTTAAATTAAGTTGCTCTGTATAATAAATACATATTTATATTCCGCTGATATATCTCATCACAAGTCACTCTTAACAGACTAGATTTCAGAGAAATTGTGGAGGTCACGACACGTCGTACTAAGAAGGTTTCCTCTAATTGTCTTCAGTTTTCGTCGAGTCGTTCTCTGAGTTGAAGTCGCGTCGTCGTCGTTTTTCTACGAGTGATCAAACATCCGTTTCTATTTAAGGATTTTTTGTTTGAAGATCGCTCTGACTCAATTCCAATATAGCACGATCCAGCTCATAATGGGAGAAAGAGAGAGGGAGAGAGAGTCAGTGTTGCGCGAATTTTCGGGATACTTCTTCACGAATTTCTGAGGCTATTTGTTACTTTCGCAGGCATTAAAAATTAATTCGATTAATCGAGATGTATATAACGAGGATCGATTAATTTCTAACCGTCTTAGATACTCGATATTATCGTAATTAAGATCATGTTTCAGTAACTTCAGCGAATATACGTAATACAATTGGTACCCTAGATAAATATAATTAAGTATTCGCAAAATATGATAAACCCACGTCCGTGTGTAAATCTTCCAAGTCATTCGAGTTGCATAATTTGCCATGCGTAATCGAACGAATAGAGGTGAAAGTTGCAATACTTTCGTTCGACTCTAATCCGCGACGTTCGAACATACAAATCGTTTCGTTATCGCCCAACCAGCGCTACTGATTTATCCACCTTCTCTCCGGAGGGCTCCTCCTTGCATTCAAACGATCGTAGGATCGAGATTCAAAATCCGATCGAATCCACGCTCCAATTCGCGGTACGTGAACTTTCACGATTGATCTGTTATTTTATGCGGCTCGCGTTCGGAATTTAATTCGCGTTTATACGCTAGCACGATTGGCAACGACCGCAAATTCGCCCCACAGACTCCAATCATCTCTCGTACTTTCCCTCTTTTCCTTTTATTCTCTTTCTCTCCACATCATTTGCCTCTTGCAGCGGTCACTCGCACGCTCTTTCTTACTCGCCACCCTCCATCTACCAAATCGACGAATTCTCGTGATTAACGAACGTTAATCAAGCGCGATTAAATCCCGACGAATCAAAATCCACGCTAATTATCGCCCTCGGTTTATGGAGATCCGTCGATATCAAATATTTGCCAACGTTTTCTGTCGAATTTGATCGTTGTAACTTTTCTTCTCGTCCAGTTAGAGTCGTAAAATCTTAACGCATTTTGACGTTACGACTCCGAACACGAGCAAGCGAGAGTATTTTACGAACGCACATTCGTTTTTTTTATTCAAGCGTTCCGCGAAATATTTTACCGCGTAACGTATGTAGCTGCACGAAGAATGATAGAGTTGCGTGTAGGTTGAAGGAAAATAGAAGTAAGGCAAAGAAGAGAAGGAAGGAAACGGTGCATCGTGTGACTCTTCGCAAAAAATCAGGTCGTCCTCGTAGTCACGGTAAAAATCGACGCTCGCTAGAATCGACGTTGCCGAGTCGAAAAGAGGAAAAGGAAAACGCCTCTGGGATACGTCCCGTAGGTATTCTTTACAGGCTGCATCTTTTGAGCTCTCTCTAATTATGCAATATCCGTTAATTGCTTTAACGCGAAACCGACATTGCCCTGAAGCGAACTAACCGTACCTATCTACGCGTGCACCCTGATATGTGTACGTGTATGTGCACGTAAGTACGTAGAAAAATTTCTTTAATGCCGTCATATCGAGGACAATTTCTAATGATTCCAATATTTTTTTTAATATTTCTCTAAAAATGCATGTGTATAATATATCGGATTTGAATATTTTTTGCTTCGTTTAACAAAGCAAACGTGAAAATTGAGAAACCAGGACTTCGTTCATTTTTTTTCTGTTACTTTCTGTATTTTTCTCCGCATAATATCGTATTTAATTTCATGCAGATGATCTGATCACATTTTTACGGAATTGTGTACGTCTTTATTGCACAAAAATTAAGACAGTAAAGAACGAAAGTGTCACATGGCTTGTTTAATTGCTTTCAATGCTAACGTAATTATACTCCTAAACAACACATTCGCGATTGATATTTTCCTCGTTCCATAAAAAGTTTTGCTAAAATCGATATCGAGTATTTTTGGGACGTCGGGGAAAAACCGTCATTCGTTGATTTGCCTTTTGCACTCGGTCGTTCAAAGGTCCGCTTAACGAGTCAGTTATTTAATTTTGTTTAGAAATCCGTTTAGTTGTTTGTTGGGCAAATGCAGCTTCCATGTAAACTTTTGGTTCGTTAGCGAATTGTTTGAGCGTGCTCGCATTTCTTGTAACTTTGACGAGAAATCGTATCGCGTCTCTATTATAATGTCTTCCCAATTTTGAATCTCTTTTTGAATTAAAAGCTTGTTAGTACTAATTTTTCATTAAATATTGTTTAGAAATTCAGAGACTTGATTATCCAGCAAACAACTTTTCAACGTTTTGTGATAATAAAAAATGTCATATTTTGATAATATTATCTTAATTACGATTGTAAAACAATTTAGAGTGACAAAATATACAAGTAGAATTTCGTTTATTGCTCATCGATTTTTTAAAATTTTACTCTTATTAAATCCGATTATCTAATTAGAAATCCTATATCGAGTAGTTAATAACGGTTACAACGCGCCGATAATTACATTCCGCTTTAGCGTTTCCTTCGACTTGCATTTCTTTCTTTTTCCCTTGCTCTTTTATTTTTCTTCTCTTTCTTATTTCTTTCTCAGTACGCTTATTTATAATCTTCTTTTTATCTCCGCCATGCCTCGACCCGTAGACTATATTCAAATCTTCTTGAAATTTTAGACTGCGAGATAATTAAGTTTTTAAATCCTGGTCTTAGGACAATTTCATAATGTAAGCTTTTTCATTCGGTATTTCATTGTAGTTTGTTCTGTTCCGTAGAAGAATACAGTGTTAATTAAAAATATACTATTGCGTTTTCTCTCTTGCTGTTTCTCTATCTCTTTCTATCGCCTCTTCTTGATCTATCACTCGTTTTTCCTCACAATTTCACCATCGTAGCTCGTAGCAATAATAATTTTTACTGTTTCGCGCGCTCTTCAGTCACGAAATTCATTACCTCAGCAGAAAAATGATATAGTTGGATTCCGATGAATTCGTCGCTCGATACTCGGACATCTATATGCATGCATACATACATACGTATGTATGTACTTTTAATAAACTACCTCGAAATCCATATATAATCCATATAAACCATATATAAATCCAGATATAATAAATAGCAAATAAGTAGGCGATATAGAAAGGCTGAAGCTTGGCAAAAGATTGTGGGAGTGGGAGGAAAGGAGAAGAAAGGATCGAATGGGGACGAAGACATTATGTTTCAAAGTGGAACAGGTAGTGAGGAAGTCGATGCCTCCGTCGAAGTAGAGGTGGAAAACAGCGAGAGAGAGAGAGAGAGAGAAAAGAATGAGAAAGTATGGCGCGATAGAGGGAGGGAGAGAGAGAGAGAGAGAATGGGAACCATGAGATTTAGAGAGGTTTAATTTTCCAAAAAGCTGGATTTGCGGTTCGGGCGTCGTTCTTGTCGTCGATTTATCGCAGGGGCAGCCTCGCTGGAGAAAATTCCGACCGTCGATAAAGAAAGATTTTTCCTTTTCTCGCAAGTTTCGCTCTTTTACACCCTCTACTCTCAAGCCGTTTAGCCACCGGCTCGCCTAATCGTCCGTTTTACGCATACCCTTACGCGAATAAAGAAGACGTAAACAATAGATATAGTCAAATTACATCTGAACACTGTCTCGGCTAAATCTAAGTCTCAAGTATTCATAATTCATAAATTACCTTTGTTTGATTCGTAGCGATTTATCACGAAAAATGGAACGCATCGTTATCTTCACTATATTATCTAAGTTCTATAACGTTCTTTTTAATAATTCAAGATTATGAATGAAAAAATTAATATTTTATAACCGAAATAATTAAAACTAATTTATCCACAGAATATCATTTAAATATAATTAATAATATCAAACAGATTTAATGAAGAAACATTATCTATACGATGCTATTAATCCTATAATATTTATGATACCATACATAATTTGAATTACCTACATTTTGAATGTTACATTATTACGACAATGAAATCAATGCGTCCTAGTTTGAAAATAAATGAGACCTATTACGTTTGAGTGCGTGTACCAAAATATTTCATTGGGACTCATTGAAATAAATTAAAAAGATATAATTCGCGCGCGTATAAGTGCGCATGTCATATAATATAGTATTATTAATCAGATAATACAAGAAGGCAATGAATACGAACACTGTCAACAACGAAGCTTTGCGATAATATGTCGAATGATTCGGCATATCGCAATCGACGATACCATAAAATCAATTCAATATTAAATAAATCTACCCAAATTGTACAATAATTTCCATATTTTTGTTTAATGAAAGAAGTTGAAAATGTCAAATTTATATATCGATTATCGGGATTTGGATTAAGCGATAACATTTCCTATAATATGACAAAGGATGCGTGTATGTCGCACCATTCGATTCTAATAACTGCTTTACAGCAGTATTAAATTCAATGTAGATGTGACAGATCAAATGCCAAGATAATATAGTACGAAATCAAGGTCTCACAATCTTTGCTGTGCGTGCTTTAATATTATATAAACAACATATTATATGTGATCGTTTTAGTTGGAAAGATATAAACATTTCGAAAATTGTGGATCACACGAAAAAATATTTGAAAAAGATGAACGATTACGAGGTAGACACGTCGCGTTGATATTTATTTTATCGTGCAGAGACATTAAAAAGAACCGTAAAGGTTCGCGGTTATATTCCTAGCTACATTTGCACATATATTTTTCAATGAGAACTATATTTTCGTCTTCTGTATTCTCGTAATCAAAATAAAAGAAAAAAATCATTTGAACGTTGCGTGGTTATATTTTTTTTTTACGTGAACTATTATCGTGCAATTAAATTTCAAATTTGATATGTCGTTGGCATTAACGTTATATGATATTCGCAATAAGGAGATTACTCTTTATGACTTTATACGCTTGATACACTCAATACATGACAACCAACAAATTTAATTATAGTAACTTAAATTCTATTTACCACGCTCGAGCCGCACACCTGGACACGCGGATGAATACGAGCAAAAACATAAAGAAAAAGTTAGCAAAAGAGACCTCTGGAAAATATCAAGCTGAATATCCTAATCAAGAAGAATTAATTACAGACAATCGTGATTAAAAGTATCGTGTTCCAATATTATTTAAATATTAACACGTCTTACGTAAAAATTACATACGTGGGAAGCAGAGAAGAAATTTAAAATTTAATATAAGATTGCTTCTTTGCATAAAATTGGGATCGAATGATTCTTCGACTTTTTCGTTAAGTACGCGAAAAAAAGACAAATAGCTGCGGGAAAATACGAATAAGACGGTAATCTCATTAATTCAAATTAATCTTTGCAACATTAAAACGAAGTTAAATCGAAAAATAGTAACAAGACTCTGTCTTGAGTTAAGAAAGTACTGAAAGAAATAAGGTTATGAACATCATTTGCGAGTAAAGCCCACGGAGTACCGTAATCTCGCGGTCACTATGTGCGCTCATTGTTCTCGTGATCTGTCGCCTCGCCTACTCGATTCTATTGTTCGCAGGAGACATGGAAAATAATAGAGAAACGTTAATTTGACCACTCGCTTGCTCGTTCGATGACCATATTCGCCGTGGATGAAGTGGCTTTAAGTAGCTGCATTTGAAAAACAATAATTAACGCTTATGAATTGCTCTAGGTAATTAATTTCTACGTGATTGCATTTATAGTCAGTAGAAGAAGAATATTGTCGGAAACAAGTAGAGACTTGTTTGAATTATATAAGAAGGAATAGCGTTTTAATTCCATTTAATTTCTAACACTTAGTGTTAGAACGTGTCAGGTGAACACGAAATGAAATTGCGAGATACAGTATAATGTAGAGCCACGAGACGAGTGTTTCACACGCAACATCGTAAATTTCAGTAAGCACGATACGACACACTGTATGTCTTACGATATGATTACGGCATTACGTGTATTAGCAAAGGTAATTAACTCGTGTTGCGCGCCCTTTCTCTCTCTCTCTCTCTCTCTCTCTCTCTCTCTCTCTCTCTCTCTCTCGATAATATCCAAAGGACTCGTTGCTCGTCACTTTCACTTTTTGAGCACCACGCTTAATCGATCGCACATGCATTATTACGCATCCGCAAACGCGTGATATCGAAAAGTAATTAATACCGATTTAATTTTTTGCGAAATCAATCGAATAAAAAATTATCGTATCACGGCAAAACGTAGAATATTGAACCGAGAACGACGACGAACGATACAGAGCTGAGCACATTGTGCGTCGATGGATAATAGAACCTTTGAAATTTCACGTTCTACGTTCCTCAATCCGAACGTATTTACAAAACAGACAGTCAGAAGCCAACTACGTATCAAAACATGTGAGCAATGAAAATTCGACCGACGATCTTCACCAAGCACACGTACATACATTGAATCCTATTAAAATTTAGCAGCTTCGAAAGTCCATAATTCTACAACGCGTTTATAGATTTCATAAAATATTCAGGAAGCGGACAACTTGTTTGAATGACGAAATATTAACATATACGAAATTTTCACTCTTTAATATAAGCAAAATTATTCATATTTTGTCTGTCGAAACATTTACATTTTCATTATAATGATTTTAATATCGTACATTGAATGAAAACTCTCTAAAGTTATAGCGTTTTGTATCCTTTTTATAATGTATCGAGAGTTCTATTGAATAAAAGTATATGTTGAACAATAGAAAGATTATTAAACACATTTAATAAAACATTGGGGACGTCAACATTCATTTCGTTTGCCAAGTTAATAACGACTTTTGAGTCAAACGATGTACTCATCAAAGAATTTTCCTTCATAAACTGTTTTTAAATGAATATTCTTTATAAAATTATTCCTCTTTCAATTTTGAGCAAAATAAATTAAAATTTTTTAAGCATAATGGTGTAATATTCGTTCACTGAAAATATAATATCTTTACATCAAAACATACGGAGAACGTTTCGCTATACTCTACAGCTTAGTAAATTCTCTAACGATGCTAAAAATTTAGAAAATCCAATTTCGATATTATGGATATAATTGGAAATAGTTTAGCTGTGTTGGGGTAACTGCCGTACGAGCTCAAAATAAGAGAGAGAAGGAGAATTATCAAGATGGTGAAAAAATCCAAAATCCAAGATGGCATGAAACGATGAATCACTTACAATTGGTTTTAGATAGCTAGCCAATTATCTTCCACTATTAGTGGAAGTACAAGTGTATTAGTGGAGTAACAAGTGTGAAGATGCTTAAATTGGAAGGTTGCACACGACGAAACAATGGCGAGAATCGCGCTTTATTTCGCTTCGTTACGTCAGAATCGATGAACAATGGACATTGTTTCGTTCACGAGCGAAATTCAGCTCCAAACACGTCCGAATGCGTAGATTCTGCGCCACGATACTCAGCAGTCAACGCGAATCCATTATCGACATTATCGATAGGAACGTCTTCTTCTGTCTCGTTTTATTGTCCCTCGCTCGTACGATTCACGTATCTCAGACAGCGCGAATCCGACAGATTCACGCACCATGGAATCACGGTGAATCGTAATTTCGAAATTTGGAGTGACGAGCAATTACGAGCCTCGCACACGTTTTATGTAATCCTACTTAAGCGTAAATTGGAAGCGTCACGGTGTAATCTCTCGAGATACCCGCCCGTTTCGGTTAATTGCGAGAACGAGTCTCTCATGCGTCCTTTATTAACCCCGTCGCTCGCAGTCCCGACAAGACTAATAATCGAATGAAATCGACTCGATATTCAGATTATATTTTTTTACGACTTGAATCGCATCGAGTGTATTATTTCAGACGATGCGAACGTAATTGGTATTTATAAATGAATTACGAGAGTAAAAAACGTACGAGACTAACGGCCGTTGCTGCGTACTGTGATCGTACGTGCGTCTAGCTGTCGTCTTTCGAGAAGAATTTTACTTGGGGGTAATTCTATAGGAGAATAATCGAACTTTAATAATATAACGATGTGCCTGTACACGATGACAATAATTCGTAAATATTTTATTTTTACGAAATTTCATATAAGAATAAATACATACACATATGAAAAATATATAGAAATTAAGTGAAGACAGTTCGAACGAAACGTCTTCGATAACCAATTAACTCGTTTAAGATATTGATATATTTTTAGGCGTCGAATACTATTATAGATTCTCTCTCGAAAACGATCTCCTTGCTTTCGTAATAAATTTCATTGTAAGTAGCAAGAGCGAGCTGATTTAAGCGGCTTACGTTAGAAGATCTTTCGACATTGCACTTTCGACAAAAATCCCTACTTTATACGATTTTCTTCCTAGTCGTAATTCGAAGTAATAGTGAGTCTGAACAATCTTTTAGATTGAAAAATATCTGTATTTCTTTGCAGTACGGATCTACCGATTCATAAATGATTAAAGTTACTGAAAGTAATAATCATGCATTGATAGGGCGAAACTTTTACCAATTTTTAACGTTTTAATTTTAATATCGAAAATTCCTTTGGTCCTATCATAAATTCTATCGATGTTTTCATCGATCGACTTCGAACCTTCGAGACAACTATCGTCTTCTATACCAAACGTGATTTACGAACGATTGATAAGGACGGCCTCCGTAATTTCATTTAGCAACGTTTGATGCAGATAACGCGAACTAGCGGACAAGGAAGCGTATCGGTCGTTTGTGCATCAACTGACGCAGGGAGGAGAATAAGCGCCAAGAAAGAATTCGTGGAATCCCGAGGCTTTACCTATCCGTGACTTTCTTCCTCTCTCGGATTACATTCTTCTCGTACTATCGTCCGTTTCTCTTCTCAAACATCGTTTATCCGGGATAAGGCGGGCAACGTGGGGGCTGCGCGAAAACGAAACTAAAGCGCATCGACGACACGCGGAAAGCCGGTCGTACCGGCTCCCGGAATTAACCGGCAAGATAAACCTTCGGGCGTCGTAAATATCCACGGTGACGTTACCGATCGAATTAGAAAGTCGTACCACCATCAAGCCGTGAGCACGGAGGAGCCGGCTGGGACGTTGCGATGTGCTCGTCGCCCAAAGACTACGAACGAAACGTCCATTAAATTTCGCCTACCTTGCCCGAACAAAACGCTTCGCGAAAAATAAAAGTTTATACGCGAGGAGTGCTCTTCCTCTTGCACTCGTCCCTCTTTATTTCTTTCCCGTTTTCTCTCTTTTCCTTCCTTCTCCGATCCGTAGCGCGAAACCAGTCTGATTTTTTGTCTCCATTTATTTAATTGTACAATCAATTTTGCCCTCTATTTTATTCGAGTTCGTCTGATTTTAATCCCGATTTTGTCGATGTAGTTGTAGTGTTCGATGCTTAATCGTTTAATAGTTGTGCTTGGTGCCTCGAAAAGCGATTAAAAAACGTTAGATTTATTGTCGGTTAATTTCACGGATCGAACACAGGTATTAAAAGGTCCGATATTACCTCTTTGATGTTAGTTTTATCGGTTCATTGCACTGTATTTGTTCTTTCTCTTGCTTTGTACAAAAGGCAGTTTACCTTGGTGCAATAAAATGTGTCTTTCTCCGTTCCCTCTCTGCTTCCGTTCTTTTGTCCACTTGCTTTTATTCTTCCTATACTTCACCGCGATCAGAACGTACGATCATTCGTAACCACGGTAACAACGTTTTAGAAACGATCCAGCAACGTCGTGGACTCTTCTCCTGCCATTTTTCCTTCTCCTTCTCCTTCTCCTTCTCTCGATATCTGACTATCTATCTATCTTTTTTCTTCTCTCCACTTCTTTCCAGCTTTCTCCGATACCCAACGTCTATGGCGAGTTACTTCTTTTCATCCTTTTCTATTTCCTTCTTTCGTCTAATCCTATCTCGATTTCGGCGTTAATCAAATCGATGACATCGAGTGCGTTCAACAGCCATGCTTCTTTACCCACTTTGCCCGTGAAAACTGCTGAAAATTGCTTCTGCGATAAAGGAATGCGAACGCGATAAAATGACTTATCCCTTCGGGAATCACCACCACTAGCTTTTATAGTTCGTCGAACCTTTGTATTTTTCCTCGACATTTTTTTTATCGTTTTATAAAAAACTGATCTATAATCGTTCGACAGTCGAAAGAAAAAGTACGCAAATGAAAGATGAACTGAACAGATTTTGATATCCTAAAATTCACAATTTTATTACGTCTCTTTCAAAAACCACAAATTGTTCATCAGTCAAATTAAAAGTATTTACATCTTAATGCGCTATCAACTGATCGAATTTATTCCAAGCTTGCAATTGTCTCGTTAAATATTTCTAACTCGATCAAGTCATTAGCTATAGTTTATATTTATAATCGAATAAAACGACATTCAGATATATATCCTATGCTTGAAATAATAGACGCTTCCTAATCGATGATCACGACGCTTCTTTTCTCCATGAGGAGACGACGAATGAAAACGACAAACGACAACGCGTGGGTATCTCGAATCTCAGCAGGATTCCATGAGCTCGAATCGCGATCGCTCGATAATACACTGGACAAGACCGGAATCAAATAAAATCGTCTGTGTGTTAACGGCACGGACCGGCGTTTCTATCTTCCTATCTTTCGCGAACTGTGTCCGGAACTAAAGGGTGAAAAACTAGAAATCGTATTAGCTCGTCGTTTGGTCCAATTCAATCTCGCTCGATTTCGTCGAAAGTTTCGCTTTAAGGGCCGCGAAGTACTACACGTAGCTACGGTCTGGCAAAACTTTCGAGGTTTGAAGTCTCGTAGAGGCGCCTGCTCCGTGGATGCTGGTACGTTCTGGAAGAAGGAGCCTCCGAGAATCTCGAAATGGTTAGCGAGGAACAAACGGGCGAAAGATAAACGAATATATACGTTTGCACGTATGTAGTCACGTGCGTCAACCCACATAGATATATCCTCCTCTTACGTACGTATATAAAATCGTTACGTATCTATAACGAATTTATGTATTTTTGTGTATAATATATATATAATGGTTATGTATATGCTTACGTATACTTGTATGTTCATAGAAACGATATGTGTGTATATATATATCCTTTTCTTTTACTACGTATTCATCTCTTTCTGAGTTTTCTCTCTTTCTTACCGTTGGCATGCATAACACACGGCAGAGAAAAGAGTGGAAAAGAGTGGAAAAGAAGGAAGAGGAAAGAAGACAAGGGATGGAAGGGAAGAAATGCTGAGAAAATTGA
>JAITYT010002364.1:164480-179355 GCA_025433975.1 Liostenogaster flavolineata | reverse complement strand
GAGAGAGAGAGAGAGAAAGGGGGAGAGAGAGAAACCACGAGCATCGAGTGGCTCGATTCCAAGGTCGATTCCAAAGCGAATTGAAGCCGCACCACTATCTGATGCGGACCCTCGTATAAATCCTCCGCAATCAAAAGATGACCATCTAAACAGTCGCGTTTCCTTTGGAGAGCGAGGGAAGCGGCACCTTAAGGCGACGGCGAAACTACTGACTCCTCTTTCGTCTTGCAAAGCGCTCGCGTTCGCCGTAGGAACAGTGAGTTTCTTAATCCTTGGGAACGAGTACGAGCCATAGAATCCCGAGTGTACGGAAAATTAAAGAAATCGTCACGGATTCGTTGTAATCTGCGCTCGATTCTTTTCTCGCAGTTAGAATCCGAGATTCGTCTAATAAAATTATGGATATCACTTGGAGTTCGTTGAATTGCTTGATTCCTACTTCCTTGAGGGAATCTTTCCGCTTAAGGACGATAGTTTGACGAGCACGTTTCAAAAAGCTTCATTTTGTTAAAGCGACAAACTGTGATCGAAATACATATAGACGTTTAGGTTGTTTCTTTCAGTGAGATCCAGGGATAATACAGATTAAAACGTTAATAGCAGAGCAAATATGTAGTAGGCTAGACTGAAGGCACAAATAAGCGTAATTAAGATATGCACATAGCACTAATAAAAAAAGACACTGTTAAACTGTTAAACAAGCGACAATGGAATTTCGATTAAAAAAAAGTTAATTAGTACATTTACATAAAGTATTGTACCTAAATAAATCTACAAAATAAATCCATCTACGTACAATAGCATAACTAAATGAATCTGAAAAATTGATTATAAGAAATATACTCTGCTTTATTCTCTATAGATAAATACATTGATCACATTTCGTTATGTAATATTACGTATAATAAACATAAACAAGTTGAATAAATCAACGTGTTTCTTGATACACGATAAGCGCGTACATAGATCAACGAATATTCGTACATAGTCAAGAAGATTTAAGTAGATTTTCTTGGGACAATTGCTTTCCAATTTACAACGGTACTTTGCCTTTTGTTCGATGTTCTTTCTTTGCCTAGACAGGTAGGCTAGATAGAATAGCAAAATTGATAACCGAATCGACAACGTTTAAGTCGAAGTTAAATTTGAATCGTTATTCCTCGTAATGGACCAATTGGATTTAACGAGATTAATGAATACCGGAAACATGGATACGAGACGACTGTCGCTCTATGAGTTGCTTTATGAAATTGCTTTATGAAATGCTCGCAAAATGCAACCGTACGATATCCACCGTAAAACGCGTTTCTTTACGATTTTTTCTCGACCGACTAACATTTTTTTTAATCTTACCATCATAAGCTGCGTTAATTACAAGAGATTAACACGAGAAAGGATCTTCTAAGCCAAACTCATTTGGTCTTGTAGCGTTTCACTTTTAGTTTATACGTATGAATATCCATTTATTAATTGAAACCTACGTAACGTGCGTTTCTGTTTCATAACCATATTTGCATTAACGTTCACGCTATAAAGCTATATTAATAATAATAATATTAATAACAATAATCTTGATAATGGAAATAATTATAATTATAATAAATAATAATAATTATTATAATTTTGATGATTGTCATCATTAATTTCAACAGAGCGTCTTCGAATCGAAAACGACGCGCGTCTTCTTACTTCTATCCGGGAAAACGTTGTCTCCTTTTACTATGGTCGTAACCTCCCTTGGACGTATAATCCTTGCCTTGATATTAAAGTTATCGGGCAGAACGGACCGTAGGCAATATCGCTTTAATATTCGTAGGATGCCACGTACACGTATATTATCCGCGTACCTTTAATTATAACGCGCAACAAAACTACGTTTCCGGACCGAGGCGTTTTAACGAGCCATGGTGGCTGGAAATTATCGTGCGATTATAAATACGAAAATTACACGACGCAAATGCCAATTGACCGACATAAATATCGCTTCGGATTGTTTCATTGCGAATCGGTCGTAATACGTGTGCATACACACATACATACATACATATATATATTATATACATACACACACATATAATGATATTAAATAATGAAATAAATATAATATAAACAATTCCTGTTTCAATTGAACAGCCGCGTGTGAACGAGTAGAAATTCGCCCACAGGCCTGACTTGTAAGATTGATATTTTGGATCATTTTGTAGAGTCAAAACGTCGTCAAATACGTAAAACGCATCGTACTTGAAAACGTAGTATACTTATGTTCGTTTTGCTTTTCATATTTCATTTGATCCTTTATTTGTTAAAACGAATTATTACGAATAGAAGATCTTTGGCAAAAGTGTCGTTTATCAGGCGCAGCTGCGGCGTGAAGACCAGACCGGTTCATTATGAAAGAGCGGCGGTGGTTGAACCATTGGAGTTGATCCATTCTTTAAAATTTGATTATGTAATTGTAAATGTTAAATGATGCAGAAATGACATACAAATGTATAATGCGATCAAAAGAATCGATGAATTTGCTCTTCAAAAAGATTCCTTACTTTCTTTAATTTGATCGAGATTAAAACCATCTATTTTATTTCAATTGAAGTGCGATGAAATTTATGCGAGAGAAACATCGATGTTAACTTGAAATAATTGCATTATTTTCATTATGCATTAAGTAATTAATATAATTAAATTAATCTGTAAGATGTAAAAGACGAATGACTTTTTTATGTATTAAAAAGAAGACAAAAATTAAAGAAAACTTCGATAACGTACAATTGAATATAAAACGTGAAATAAATACGCCGAGGTAATACACAATTTTTGCGTATATTATAATTAAAATATGAGAGATTTTCACGTAATCGTTCTCCTTCGCAATACCTCCTATGGACAATAAAATTTTCCATCTCGTTGAAACTAACTTTCCAGTCGCTGGTTCGCGATATAGAATGTAATTCATGTCGCTGCTTCAAATTCTTTTGAATGAATGCAATTTTTGCGTGAAAATAACGATACTGTCGTAGTTTCGTCAAAAAAGATAAAAAATAAGGAAATTCCATAATATCTAATTATAGCAGGCGTATAGTGAACCTATAATGTAGAATTATTTATTTGTAAATCGAGATTACCATTTTCAACCGATTCTGACGAGAATAACGATATTCCAGATCATCGCATCATTGCGCTATAATCCACGTATCGATCCTTTGATCGCGCCTAACTGAACGTATAAAGGGTAACGTATAGCGATATAAATCGATAATGATAATTTTGAGAAAATTTGGAAAAAAAAGAAAGCTGCATATCGGTGACGTTTCCATTTAGAGCGAAAGAAGGAGCGATAAAGCGAAAAATATACATCTACGTAGAAAAAAGTAAAGAAGGAACGACAGAAAACTAAGCGACGGAAGATTTAAATTCAAGTTAAAAGACGGAAGTAAAACGAACGACCAGAGTACCGGCGAGCGAGTACCTTCGTGGAACGTCCTAATAAATACTTTAACGCTTAAGGAAGAGTCGACATTCCGATCGTCGAAACTTGGACGATTAATAGTATCCCCGGTATTCGCGATCGTGCCGGCTCACTGAGAAGAGACGATAGATAGAGGCGGCAGTACCGATAGTCGTTTCGGTACAAATAATCTCCTAATGGAACTTCTAACGGTAGGACGACAAAGATGCGGTCCGTTCCGTTGATGGTGTCTCTAACGTGACTTTGCGAAGGACGACGAGCACGCGACAGGGCTTCGAGTCGAATTCCATCTTCAAAAGCTCCGACGCAGAAGCTTCCGATGCACTCAAGGAACCACGGAGAACTTTATCGCGCTTTGTCTCTAAAAGTGATACCATTTTAAAGGCTCCGTTCGTCGCGATATCGCGCTCTTCTCTGCTTCTCGATATGGAACAAAAGGATCCGGAAGAGGGATTGATTCGAGAGACCGCGTTGAAATTCGTTAATCGAGGGACATCGATCCGCTGCTTCCCTTTCTTGCTTTATGATTTCGAGGCGGATCCCGAGATGACTTTGTCTGATTTACGTTGCTCTTTTTTCCATTTCTTGTCCGAAGAAGTAAAGACGAAGAAAAGAGCGAAAAGCGTCGTTGAATTAAATAAAAGGTACGGCGCGTTGTATCAACGCGGTGTAAAATACTTGCGTGACTATCGGGAGATCCAGCATCATTAAAACCCGTCGACTATTTTATTTATTATCTTAGTACCGCGTGCACTTAATAAAAAAAATATTTGCAGACTCGTAAAAATGCGGAGTTTTTCTCTCGCGATAAAAGTCAACCTTCTGTGAGGCACGAATACGTCGTTACTTGGTCACGTAAGGCAAGGTTCAGATCTAATCAAAGCCGCGTCGACAGCTGGTTCATAATCGTCTTCGTTATTAATTTCAACGACTGGATAAACTTGCAATTTCTCATTTTCAATGACAGTAATTTCTCTATTTTTGTTGCACGTGATTCTGGATCGTTAAAACGATCGTTATAACTCGAGGATGATTTTAATTGGCTTCGTGGCGGAGATTCGGTTAGCGAGGTGTCGGTTTAACATACGGACGACAGAAACGACCGTTTCGCGGCTACGAGTTTATCGACGAGTCGGTGAATAGATGGTCGTGACTGATTCCATCGCATTCCAGTCTAAGTCCGTGAATTAAACTAATTCACTCAACGAGAAATCACGTCGCTCTCCCATTCCCGAACTTTCGATCGGTGGCTTTTCCAGGCGTATTTCAACTGCGTTCGATCGAATCTCGCTCTCTTCCGCTCCATCTTTCCGATATCCCACGTTCGATACGGTTGCGTACTCCCGCTTATCGAATCATCCACGCTCTCGATGCGGGAAGAGACGCACGTGAAACGCGTTCCTTAGTAAATCGTTCCTGGGATTCGCATTTATTTCCGTTCAATTTACTAGGGACAGAAATAAATCTCATCGAGAAAAAGAATAATAAATGAGCAGGACTGACGAGTGCATAGTTGATTTTTTAATAATTTCTAGTCGGAAGTATTCGTTGTTCGATGGACTAAACAAAAATTAGAGAAATACGAGGGTCAAACGGCCTGAGAAAAAATTCATATTGCATATTAATAGCAAATTACATTAATATTATTATAGTTAGTTTATTAATCGATCGTCTTTAGGATACGCGAATCCGTCCAATTTAATCGAAGTTAAACGAATCATGTCGAAGGACAAGCTTCGGTTCGCGTTTTATTCGAACCTAATCGTTTCTGATTGAAAGTGCTCATCGCTGGAAGAATCGGAAAAATACGAGGGTTCAACGGTAAGATGCGTGTCGTTTATGCCCACGTGCGGCTGGCGTCGTCATCCTTTCGATATCGAATAAAACAATGTTTATGCGTGTTACGATCGAGCATAAACATCTTTCTTTTATTCGGAATTTTGGAGTGGACGTCTTTAAAGATACACAAAGCCAAAAGATGAGTTTTCACTACAAGAACTAAAATTGTGCACTATTTAAAAAAACACAGTTAAATTGGCATATTATACTGTATCGGACAAAGAAAAAGATTTTTAACAGAAGTTACTTCTTTCAATGAGGACTATCGTTTGGTAACAGATTTATTCATTGTTTAAGCAATTAAAAGAAAGTTATTAATAAATAAATAACAATTTCTTGTCTATATTCTATTATATTAGAGGGAGTGGTATGTAAAAGATCATCTAGTTAAAGAAATATTATTGTTGAGTGATCCAATTTAACAATACATACAGAATTATATTACTAGTAGCTAAGTAAATTATTAATTAATTCGTATGTACTCACCGGATGTACAGAAGAGACAAGAGAGGCGATGTCCGGCCAGCGGATCTCCAGGTCTTCGGTATCAGCTCCTCGAAGATTCGTCCATGATTTTCCTTGCACTTCACTTCACTTTACTTCACTCGCGACGCGACACGAAATGAGCTTCGAAATTACGAGTATAATTTTACCGATGTTTACGCGTCGACGATCGGTTACGAACTAACACTGGATAGAGTCGATGTAAAAGACCTTGGTCGACCGAAAAAAAGGGTCGTAGTTCTACGAATTGTTATTGTTGTCATTTCGATAATAAATCAATCAAGTAAACTTTTATAAAAACGCATCTTGTTCTATCGTATTTTTGTTATTAAACAGCCCATATGTAATTAAAAAATGGCATCCGGCAACTGAATATTAACAGTTAACGTTTCTACTTCAAAATGATAAAAAAATATCTATCGTTACCAATAACGTAAGTAGTTGCAGCTATTTTATCGTCTTTTGGCACTAAAAAAGCTGAGTTACATTCATACGTCTAACTAATCGAAGCTAAACGAATCCCATCGAAGGAAAGGCATCGGCTCTCGTTTTTTTCAAATATGATATTTTCTAAATAAAACTGTTCATCGGCCGAAGAAGTAGAAAAATACGAGGGTTGTTTAGGCCCACGCGCGGCTGACGTCGTTATCCTGTCAGTATGGAATAAAACAAAGTTTATGCGCGATACGATCGACCCGAAACGTCGTCCTTTTATTTGGAATTCTAGGAGCTGGTAGACATCCTTGGAAGGGCGCGGCACCACGGGATGAGCTTTATCGTCGGATGCGACATATTTCGTCGGTTTCCGTTGTGTTCGATCGATGTTTCATTTCCGCCGCGATATGACGGGAAAGTAGAGCTACGCACCAGGTGGAGGATCGAAACGATACACGGACGGTTGACCGAACGATTAGAGAGCCGGTTTGCTTTTTCGTGTGCGTACGTGCGTGCGTATACGCATGATTGTGCGCGTATTTACGAGTTTATAGGTGGACCATCGCTCGTGTGAGATCGCTCGTGAGTATCCACGCGTTTCTATCTACGACCTGACGCTTTTCTCGTTACGAATAAACGCGTGTTACGCGTTTTAGAGATTTAGAATAATTTGTCACGCGATGGAATGGTGTAAATTGCGGTTTACCGACTCGAAACGCTTAATTGCACGGGGAACGAAATAATCTGGAATAACGGAATATGGTGGAAAATGAAGATTCGTTTGGTAAATTCGACTACGGAAGGACCGAGGAAAATAAAAAGGAAAGAGCGGAAACGGAAAAGAAAACAGTAGGCGTTAGGAAAATAAACACGAGTGATTGAAACGTTTTGCGCCAAGGTGGAGGAAGTTAAGCGAGAAGCATATCCAGTTTTATCGTTGCGCATAGAAGTGTTACACGTTTTGCTTCCGTTTTTTGGCAATGTTGAGAAAAAACGAATCGCGACGATTTATCGAAGAAGTTAGCGGCCCGTAGCTGGCAGGAATAACGAAAAATCATTAACGACTTAAAATCATATAATTGTCAGAACTGAAACGAACAAAACAACGGCAAAAGAGTCGACCAATTTTACTTTCTTCGGTCACTGGGACATCGATTTTCCAACCTTTCTTATAAATCAGTTTTGATTTTTGACACATTTATGTTATACCTGTAAAAAGCGACTTCGCTTTTCGAATGACAAGGTTTTTCCTCGAAAGTGGCGATGATTATCGAACGTCTTCCATCAGGAAGTCCACGTCAACATCGGACAAATTTCTTAAAACGTCCTTATCGAAGTCGGATCGCTTGGATAACGAACGTTCCTTCGGATTGAAGATGCTCGTCGGAGTTATACCACGGAAAAAGAAGAAAAAAGCGATTTGATTATTTCCTGAATCTGGGGAGTCCTCGAAATCTCTCGGTAGATCGATTGAAAATCAAGTGGCAGCTTGAACGCTGATAAGGGAAACGGGGCATGGCGGAAAGCACAGCCCGAGGGGCGGACGGACGGACGGATGGACGGATATACCGAAACAGGAAGAAGAAATTTTCCACGTGAATCTCTCGATGCGTTATCCTTTCTAAGAATCCGAGGGACCAACTCGAGTGGTCGAGAAGAAACGAATTATCTCGGACGCGAAAGGTTCACCGAATGATCCTGGCCCGAAGGTATGTACGTACCTATGTACCACGTATATTTACGTGTGCGCGCGTGCACGTGTGCGTACGTACGACGCGCTCGTGAGAGAAGAAAAATCGTTCCCTCGAGGAAAAGCGTGGAATTATCTCGATCAACGATGGCCACGCTTACGTCTCGAAGGAAGCTAGAGTAGAGTACGACGTATTCGACGATGCATGAACCACGATCGATGGTCACCGCCGTATCGACGTTCCTTCGTCAAAGGGAGGAAGACCGAGCGTTTCCCTGGTAAAGCGAATGGAACTTAAACGCGTAAGAGACGCGCATCACGACTAAAGTCACGACTGGACGATTTTATAAGGAAAATTTATAATTATAATTATAAATATATGTATATATATAAATATAATATAATATAAATATATAATTATCTATTAATTATATATTTTATAAGAAAAAGTTTTCATTTGTAAAAATAAACGAAAAATAAAGAAATGAATATTCGTTCCCTGGACGATTTGTTTTACAGCTGCAAATTCGGAAAATTTTGAAAAGATTTGTAAACATGGGAATGAAAATTGAGAATAAGAACGTTGTAAATTTAATTAAGTCTTGAATACCTTAAATATCCAGCATACTTGAAACGATGTAGAGTTCGTTGGAGAAATTGTATAGAATTACAACGCGCATAAAAATTTTATCATCGATCGATTTATAATTTACATGTATCTTAAGTCAAAATTCAAAAATCGACTTTTTTTAAATTTATGATTTGACGTGGTCTTTTAAGAGATTACATACGAAGGATCCGGCATCGAGCGAAATCCAGCCGGATAGTAGTAACGCGACACGTCAATATGTTAATGAATTACCGATGAGCGGTTTCGAAGCGCTCGACTTTATTATGCAACAAACTAAAATTAACCTGAATATAGATATGAAATATTGTCACAATGGCGTTAAGTATTTATTCGGCAAATCTGGAGAATTAATATATGTTATCTCTGAAATGTAACAAATGCACTGAAAAATACATCTAAGAAATCGTTGAAATTAAATAAATTGAAACGCCTAACAATTAAGATGTTGATAACGTTGTTTCGTAGAAAAGTACCTACTCTCTCGGAACGAAATACGTATAGTTCGTTCATATCGCTGTACACATTTGTCTCGATACAATCTTAATTGATCCTTAATTTTTAATCGATCCATTGGAGGATGAAATATCGTGCTTGATAATAACGCTTACGGTAAATAAAATAAAAGTATGATGTTAAAAAATGTAATAACAAAAAAAGCAAAAGAAGAAGCGAAATATAAAACTTCCTTAGCCTGATTAAACCACGGATAAAGTATTAAATAAATTTTGACCGAACTTATCGATTCCAATGATAATTTTAACGCGTATTTTCATCGCTTGTGTTAACTGCGTAATTTATTGTCAATATCGGTACGAACGATGTCGATGGCACGTTCGAGTTCTCGTATTAAGATTCGCAAACACGAACGATCGATCCATGCGATTTACAGACTCACAGGCGGGATTTTATCGCGCCTCTTTACGAGGAGCGATACATTTTTCAGATATCCCGTCACCTCGTAATGGAGCTGTTCCGGTTTATGATTACCAGTTATTACGGTTATTACAGAAGCAATTACGTTTTCTTTAAAAGCGTATATGTATGTGGACTCCGTTAAATCTACGAGACTCTTCCTACGGTCTTCAGCGTATTGCGGCACTGTATAAGGCGGCAGATAAGTGCCATCTACCTAGTACCTTCTCATCTTCTTCTACTTATCTTCCTTTCTGCGTTCAACTGTAAAATTTGGCGGACTGGAAGATCCTGATACCGTTACCGCGATGTCTGTTCTTATTTCAGGGAACGCTCTTTAAAAATTCACTACTTGGAAAAAAGGTTAGGTAAGATTAATCGCGCGGAAGCTAATAAAAGTCTTAAGTCCTCCCGATGGATTTCCATAGAAATCGTTCGCTTTAGCGTTAAATCGCTGTATTTGCACGCAGCTCGGGCGACTAGCTTCTTTTCTACGATCCTTTAAGAGAATTGCACAATATGAATGAGGTCGGTTTCTGCTTTTGATTCGATAATCGAAATTGGCTCTCATAAATCGATCGATCTACGCCACGTGATTGGATTCGTCTAAATCGTACAACGATTCTTATTAAGGATCATCGAAGGAACTAGACTTATTTTTTTACGAAATATCAACAATTTTTATGGCGTTATTATTTCTATAGAAATGAAAGACAAATGTCAACGTATTGTCATATCATTTTATTAGAGCTTATCTGTGCACCTTTCTCGAGAGATACATTGAGACGCTTAATTTCATTGATCGTCGTTTCGATGATTCGCGTGGAACGCGAAAAACGAGACGCGTGGGATGATTCGAACCGTTTGCACGAACGATAAAGACGCGAAACGAGCTAGTTCGTACGCGACCCAAGAGATTACGTTTTGACAAACGAATCGTAGGGGGAAACGGTCACGGAAGCGGACCCGTCGCCTCCAGACGCGACAAAATTACATGGCGCGCCTTAACATTTTTCTTTCACGTTTGCCGACATTCGAGGCGAGGTTAAAGAAACGAAGATTAAAGAAGATGAGGTAAGTACTTACATTCTTCGTTTACTCGAAAGCACCGATGTTTTTCAAAACTCGTTACGATGGCAGATTCGTCGTTCTTTTTCAAGTATCCGAAACGAATCGTGCGATCGTTCGCACAGCAAATTTCAAATACGCGCGTCATGCAATAACGATGACATAGCGCCACAGTAATGAGAAAATATTTTATATTTTCTTCAAGATACGAGGAAGAATTTATTCGAAGTATTTTTATTGGATGTCGAGATATGATGCAAGCAATGAAAAATGTTACGAATAAAATAGTATCTATATTGTTTAGTCTTGTGTGATAATTTTTTATTATTAATTCCTCATGAATTTTATCTATTTTTTTATTAAAAGTAACAGAATAATAATTCGAATCGTTCAACATAGAATATTTACGCGAATAAATTCGTCGAAACATCGTAACGACAATTAGCTTAACCAGTTTAATAACAAGAACGGAACTGGCTAAGATCGGCTGTTCGAAAATCGATAAAAGTCTTAAATATCCTCGGAGAACTTTCGCGATTCGATTCGACGTTCGGCATTTTAACGCGATAGCATGCATATAGAAGGATAAGTTTCTTCGATTCTCGCGTCGAACTTTCATAAAACTACGATCGTAGGACGGTCGTAAGATCTGCATTATCGTGACGATATCCAGAACGCTTAAACTTTGCTAAGTAGAAGGAGAGGAAGGCTATGACGAAAGAAAAACCGCGACAAAGCGTTCATCGGTTAGACGAGGACGTGAAAGACGATACAATGCCTTCGCGTACCGTAGGTATAAATCTTAAAGAATTGCCGAACAGAAAGAAAGAGAGAGAGAAGATAGAGAAAAGGCCGAATTCCACTCCACTCTTGTACGACACGACACAACTCGACACTGTGACCAGTATAAAATTTTTACTACATATCGAAGGATCTTCCCTAGACACGATACTCCGCAAAATTGAGATCTCCGTCGCGTTGGAAAAAGAGAAGGGAAACGTCTGGATGCACTTCCGTATTGCGGTATCGGCTGCGAGATAAAGATACGACTGTATTAGGTATTTTCTCCGTTCGTACATCGTTCCAACTCTCTGCATCGAAACTCGCGAAATTCCTAATCTAAGGTGGCTTTTTGTGTTTCGTATCGCGTGAGGAGCGCAACGAACGGCTTTAAATAATTAATGCCAATATTAATAAATGAATTTCAAAAAGAAATTCGCAACCGTTAGATCGTGTTCTCATTGGAGCAACGACATGTAACATTTTATCGACGTTGGACGAGAGTCTTGAAAAGGTCGTCGCTTAACGTCAAATGTTTCTGCAGATTTTTCCGCTTTTCCGTAGTAACAAATGTAGATGCTTGTTGACTGTTTCTATTCGAAGTGGCGGAGATAAAAGAAAAATAGAAAACATACGGTAACGCGTGGCAATGGAAACAAACGCTGTTCCAGTGCGTTCGTTTTGTCTCCCAACGCAGAATATATCGTCGTCATCGACATCGACGCAGAATCTTCGTAAAAATACATGTTTCGTACAGTGTATCTCGTGAGATTGTTAACCCGCAATCGTACGAAATTTCGAAAGTATTTATTATCTTAATTCACGTCACTTTATTCTCTTATTCACTTTATTTCTAAGTCATCCTTCGTTATTTTTTATTTTCTTTTTTTCAATAGCAATAAATAATTATACAATAACACAACTCTCGAGATCATTGCGTGTAATCATGACAATATATTGCGAGATAAATATGTGTTTCTTTCGTCTTACTTCATTTTATTATTTTTTTACTTTTTCTTATTTTGACGTCAAGCACGTTATTGTTAAAGTGGTCGATGGAATGGTAATAATTTGCAACCTGTCTTCTTCACTCTCTTCTTCGCCGAAGTCATGTACGCCATTTCGTAGGATTTTATTCAATGCATTTTTTGGCTGAATTTTTACCGTAAACGTTACAAACGGATATCGAATTCGCATCAGATTCGAGGGACGCGTTTGTATCGCGTAACAAACGAATTACCATGAAGAGCAAAGCGTAAATCGTTGGAGGACGTTTCGCGTAACTGCATTATGATCAATGCGAAACGAGTGCTCGGATAAACTTTTAATTTCGAATTCAGCACGCTAAAAACCTCGCAAGAAATTTACGTCTACGAAATTCGATTGTGCGTGATGATTTTGTCGATAGAATTTTTTGACGAATAGAATCCGCCTAAAAGTTGAAATTAATAAAACTTGCAAAAGTAACTGTACATGAGAGAGAATAAAATGAAAAAAGTAACGATAAATAACGAGAAAACGTTGCTAGATTCGCGTTGTATCCGAATCCGTATTCGCCCAAGGGGATCGCGAGTAAGGTAACGATTCGCGCACACGGGACACCAGTTGGTAGTTCCACGTCGCAATGTAGAATCGTCTCCGAACGTACGGTAGAAATCTCGATTACCCGAATTAATTGGTAAACACGATGTTCCCATCTAGCCAACTAATAGCGGATTAATTACGTATTTTTACATGCATCGACTTTATCATCGAACCTCCCGACCATAAGTAAATACGTGATAAATGCCTGCGCGTTACTCATATAGAGACAACCGAGTGGACCGATAATTTCATCCACTCAGTCCATTTCAATCGCATTACGACGATCGAAGGAAAGTTCGATCGTGTGTTCGCACACGTACGCACAAATAGGCAAGCAGAATACGTTGGTCCGGCCACGCTGGGACACGACGATGTTCGAACGATCGCGTCACGGCCCTACTACGAACGAATTACGAAGGAACGTAGGTATTCGCGGTCCAACAAGTCGGAAAGAATCGATCGGTAGATGCGCTTGACAAGCGATGACACGGTTTCACCCAGGTATCGGAACTTTCCCCGCATCCGTTTAACCGGATAGAGCGCGCGCACGCATAGTTAAAGCGACGTCGCCGACAGTCGTTTATCGAAGTTTTGAACTCGCGACAAGTCCTAACCGCCCGGGGCGCCGCCGGTTCATGCTTAAATCTTAATAGCTTACGCGGATTGAACGAGACGCGATGGAGTTTCTTCGATCTGGCGCGACGTCGAGCGCTAAGAAACGCCGACCGGGTCGAGAGGGTGGCAGGCTGGCAGGGAGAGAAAGATCGATAAAAGAAAGAAAGAAGTATGAGAGAAGAACGAAGAGAACGAGAGCGACAGGAGAGAAATTCAAGAATGAACAAACAAAAAAAAAGAAAAGAGAAGAGAAGAACGAAGAAAAGACGAAGAAGAAGAGACGCGAGAGGAAGAAATCGCAAAGGGACTTCCACGAAGGTGGAGTCGCTCACGGCGGTATTAATCCGGTCTCTCCCATCGTCACGTCCTTTATCCGTCGCTCCACCGCGAATAGAGAAGTTTCGCTTAATTTAGCGTAGGAGCTCACCTATCTACCCAAACCTTCGAAACTTTTCGGACGAGATAACAATGCCGATATCGAATAGTTCGCGTTATCGATTTCTAAAGCATTTCGAATATTCCGAGTACCACTTATTCATCTTCCTTTTCGTCTTTCGTTCGTTTCGCTCTTTCAGGAGGACGCTGTATGGTTGGTACTCTCGCGTTTAATCGCGCACGGACCTTCTAATTGCGAGGACGCGTATAAAGCAAATCGGAATTAATGCCGTACGACGCAGGCTGGACGAAAAAGAAGGGCGTACGATTTAAATGGAAATACGAACGAACTGCGATCTCGAGATTGTGTTTCTGCGACGCACGTACTACTCCAACGTACGCGCGTAATCGTCCTACGTAATATTTCTACAATCGTCGAACTGCGAGGGAATGCGTAATACGCGACTCGGTGTTAAAGTGGATCGAAAGTAAATCGAAGGACGGAATTATTTTAAGTGCTGGCGCGCGATGCAGCCGCTCGCCTCTTCGTTACGACGAACGTTAAATAAGAAATTGTCACGGAGAGAACGAGAGTGAGAGAGAGAGAGAGAGAGAAGAAGAAGAAGTAATGGAAAAAGAAAAAAAGAAGACGACGCTATCGAGGAAGAAAGGACAAGCGAGGATTACTCGTTCGATGACACGCAAAGCGCGCGTAATAAAATCAGGGATGCTGCGAACACCGGTCCATCGACCGTGAGTTTCCAGCTTACGTTAAGCTCGGCTCGACGAAGCTTAAATTATATAACGCGGAGCTTACGGCAAGGACGACAGATGGAACGCGAATGGATTTATTTTCCAACCATCGACGAAGAAGAAACCTGAAAACGTAAATCGAACGTGCTCTCGTCTTCGTACAAGTTACTTGTTTCAGGATAACGCGAACGGTTCAGTGAAAGGGGTATTATTTCCGTTTGGA
>JAITYT010002364.1:149594-164301 GCA_025433975.1 Liostenogaster flavolineata | reverse complement strand
AGAGAGAGAGAGAGAGAGAGAGAGAGAGAGAGAGAGAGAGAGAAGGAATTTTTTTATCACTTGCTACTAGAAGAGAGAAATTTTTACGCGTTTCGACCTCTGTCTTGAATTTGAAAATCTCTTTAAAATGAGCGGTAATTGAGCAAGTTCGAAAGAACTCGTGCGTTTCATGAATTATACACGCCTGGTTGCGAAAAAAAACAACTTCGCTAAAAAATACAAAAGAGTTTTTTTTTTATTTTTTATTCGGAAGAAATTCAGCATTAAGTGTTTTGCATTTATGCGATTCTATCCACTGTGTTTCCGTTTGATCGAACTAGTTTCGACGTTTCGATTTGTATCGTTCTGCTCAGATATCCTGCTGCAAAAAAGAGTGGAATTTTTTACGCACGGATAGTCAATTTCAACCAGATAAAAATCCGATAAACGATACGTCAAAGAGCTAAAATAAAGCATGTATTTAAAGGTCTCACTCTTTCACGTAATTACTACGAAACGTTTGCAAAAGTTTTCGATGATTTTGACGGTCGATGAATCAGAGGCCATTCGAAAGAGGAAGAGAACGTTCGTGAATCCCCCATCGTTAATCGGTCTGTTTTAGTTTTTAATCGAATAAGTGTCGTGCTTTGAATATTTTTCAGACGCGTATAACGAGTTCGGATTACGCGTGTAAAAATTGCATAGAGTACAAACGTGTATCAGTCGTACGTAGAATACGTACACAAGTGACGATTTCAACATTTTCAGTATGGACATCCGACAAAAAATTTTCGCAACTTTTCCACTACTATGGAAAAATCCCACAAAAAATTCCACATTGTAATGTCAGAGAATCAAGGAACGATGACAATCAAAGATAAGAATAAATGAAAAAAATTCTGTACGAACCAATGGTAGGATCGATTGAGATAACGAATACGAGCGTACGAGTGAGGAACCTTCTACGATAAAACCGAGAGAAGTACGATACGAAATACGGGAGTGGAACGTTATGGGGTTATGGAAGATCGAGAGACGGAGGCACGATAGGGCGCGATGATACGTGGCGGGTCAGGACGCAACGGTCGGACTGGAAAGGTTACAGAATGGGAAGACAAGGAAGGACACGATAAATGCGAGTAAATGCGAAGGGTCACCTGTTTCCTTCCTCCCTTCCTTCCATCGTTATTTCCTTCCGCTGTTCCCATTAATTCGCTCGTTGCGTCTCACACGTGATGAACAACGTCCTAAAACAAAAGGATAGCTGTGATTTCGTTAGAAAAATAGTATTATTTTCTCTAGGATCATTCCAACTACTCACCGTTTACGTCGATCAATCGTTTTTGTATTTTAACGCTTTTATCGATCTTTCGTTATGGTAAAGTTCTGTAAATAGAGTTCACGAAATGAAAACGTTCGAGGTATGTAATTTGAGTGAAATATGCAAAATAACTTTCCTAATAAAATTTTGCCTACCATGAAGTACTCTTCATCGAAGTAATGACGTAAATAGCGACTGCTCTTTTGTTACTGTTACTCGTCCGATTAATTTGATACTACGATAAAAAAACCGACGTGCTTCGTCGCAGTTAGACGCAAAATTAAAATAATTTGTAATTCGATGTAATTCAGTTAAATCGGGGAAATTGGGATGCATTCCCTGGCGTTCCAATCACGTATTAATTTCATTTTACGCGTCTTTGCGTCAAATAGAATCATGCAAAGTAATAAGAAGCGACTAATTTTCACTAAAATCGCGAAAACTTTTAAGTCTACGGGTAAGAAAATTTTATAATAAAAACATCTTTTCAAAATTCTATAATGAGATTAAAATTTAGATTAGTTCAAGTTAATTCATAACACCACATATTGCTTACATTCTACGTTTATGCGTTCAAAAAAAAGCCTAAAATTAGAGTACGATTTGTAGACGTTCACTGTGCGGACTTTGGCCCCATTTTCTTAGCCGATATCAGACTTTCTAAGCGAAACTGTACTGATTTCAGTCACTAGGAGGTAAAGTCATATAACTCCTGACTTCTTTGTTAAGTAATTGATCACTTGGGAATTTTCTCTTGTCAATGGATCCTCTATTACGTCGCCGTTAAAAAAAGAAAGGCCGCCAACTGTCCACGAACATATCCGATGCATGAAAAGACAAAGACGAACCTTATGAAAAGTGGAGTTGATCCGATAGCCTCGCAAACACGAAGACGAGAGTATCACTATTTCAAAGAGCAATTTTTTGGATTTACCATGCGCGACTGCTGCCGACGCGGCAGCCGTTTAAAAGTTATTCATGGCGACAGGTAACATGGATGTAAGATCGTCACAATTTTCTACATTAAAATAAAAAGAACGATAAAAAAGTGTCACTGTCTTATAAATAATACGAATGGATTTCTAACACCGAATTCCTTACTACGCTTTTTCTACTTTAATTTTGTATTCCATTTCGACAAGAAATTGACGTATTAGCTATATCTTTCTTATCACTCGTTTCAAACGATGTAGATAAATCACGTAATATCGTTTACATCATATTTCACCTTCATTTATAAAACGATGACAGCGCTATTACGATTGTAATAATCTATTTCAAATCATTTTGCTTTTCGATGTTGTAAACAATTCATGGTACAGGAATGAATAAATAATAGTGATTTACTCGGATCCATTCTCTATTGATCGTACAATTACAAAATATATTTCGAAAGTTTAGTAGTTATTTATAAGTTTTAAAAATGTTATCCAGATCATCGTTATCATCGTTATTACGATTCACGTATTACGATTTATCAGTTATCACGATTACTTCATATTTCCAACTGAACTGAGAATAATATTGTATAATAATTAATTAACATCAAATCGATAAATATAAAACGTTCGTCCTGAATTTCTGATATTAAAACGAAATAGTCTTTTTTTAAAAAGGAATGTGGCCAGTAGATCTTCGACCAAAACTTCATTCCTACTAAATAAAGATCTGCCGATGCACATTATACTTTCTATCGAGAATATATCGAAATGGTGACTTATTTTTCCACGCACGTATCGAAGTGTGAACTAAAAAACGCGATCGATGGTAAAAGGGTTGAGAAAACCTAGTCGCACGAAAGAATTCCGTACAATTCGCTGTTCGTCCATACCGAGAAGTGAAAAGGCGCGTGCACTCGTATCGTAACTAGGAAAGGTATTAGGAAGAGGGATAAGAAAGAGTATAATCGAAGAAAAAAGTAGGGAACAAATAGAAATACAGAAATAGGAGCTTTTCGATGGTAGCATCGCGAAGCAAATCGAATCGATCTACCTTTCGTAGAATATTGCTTTTTATTGCAGCGGGTATCGACGAAGGAATCTCAAGGCGCCCATTCCGTCATTCATCCATTCCGTACGTTTCGACCTTCCTATTTTCTCCGAATGCTCGGACTGTAAGCACGGAAACGAGAAAATTCTCTCCCGAATAGCAATGACGCTTGCTTCGATGCGCCTTCGAAATGCCGCGACACATGCAATTAAAGAAAAAGAATAAGTGAACGAAAAAGACACGTCTTCGCAAAATAATAATAAATAAAATCGCCAATTTCATCATTTTGCGTGTCGAGAAATGTATAATACATCTTCATTTTACGTGTCTTTTACCAAAAACATTCTTCGTAGATCGACGTGATTTTAAAATCTTCTTTCCAAATTATTAAAAATAAAGGAAATTAATTATTAAAATCAACTGCTCTGTAAACTTCCTATCCTTCTTAATCTCCGCGAAATCGTTACAAGAGTCTTAAAAACTTGCGAACAACGCTTACGACGTAACTAAAAATACCGAATATCTGACGATGTTCGCGTCTTATTCGAGGATGACTCTTCACGCAGTTCCTCCACTTTCTTCCATTCTCGCGCAAAGGAACGGAGCGAAGGAAGCGGTCCTATTTCAATTATTCGAACCGTCAATACCGAAATGTGAACGTTCGCATCTCCGATGGTGGACTAATCTACCGAAGGTAAAGTGGTATTTCTGGAGCGAGGGGAGAGTCGAGGGATAGGCAAGGGACTGGAGAGAATTAGCATTTTACCACGCGGTGCTGGACCGGACTCGGAGCCACGTATCCACCGAGAAAATCTGACCGTGCATTTTCGGCGAAACTCGTCGACTCGCTGCATCCCGCCATTAATTGTACCATTATAATCTCCGAACGTTCGAGTGCTTTCGGCTATACGTTAATCACGAGCGAAACCGGCCATTGGCCCACCAAGAAACCAGCCCAACGGGCATTTTCCCGATATGCCAGATGGCCAATCCTGACCCGGTTAAGCCAATACGAGCGCGGCATCACGGCGGATCGTTTTTGCATAATGTAAAGACTCGTGCGACTGTGCGAACCGATCCCTTTGCTTCCTTCGAAATCCGCGTAAACGACGCTTCATCGTTTTACGATCGGCGGTATCGTCGATTATTTATCGAAATGGTCCATCTGTCGTGAGCTGAATCACGTACGATCGAACGTATTTTTAAGAGATTCTTTTATAAGCTCGTCGTTCGATGCTCCGTCGAGATGTTCCATTTAAGAACGAACGAACGAACGAATGAATTTCTGAGAAATTCTTTCTTAAGATCGTCGTTCTACCTTCGATCGAGACGTTTAATTTATTATCGTCGTCAAGCTCACGGATTATCAAAATAATAACAAAGGGAGAAGCGAGCTCTGCTACGTCGCAAGTTTCGCCGTATTCAGAGCCACGTACCTGCAACTTTATATCGATAACCACTTCGAAGTTCACCTCGGCGATCGGGCAAATCCATGGGAAGACAATATCGAGCTACGTACGTATATACCTTACGTACCTCTTACGTAGATGCACACGTAGACTCGAGGCATGTACTCGGGTGATAAGTCCGTTATGGCCGTTAATCGTCGTTGAGTGACGATGTTTACTTTCGAAACGATTCGATCGATCGCCTCGTTCGTTTCAACCGCGAATTACAATTTTACGTCGAACGATCTTAACGCGTACGCGCGGGGTTTATTTTGTAATATTAACGCGTTCCATTTTTATGTGTAAACCATATTTTTAGGCCGAATGATACCGTGTCGTTGACTGTTCTGTCATTTTTATTTTCCTTTAGTCTTGAATATCTTGAATATAAATAGAATTACATTTTTATTAATATTCTACTAACTAATAAATTTACAACTCAAGAGAAAACCAAGATTACATAATTTTTATATATTTACCAAACTTAGTATCGTGTTTTTAGGGCATTCGGTCAATGATAGGCAATGGCATTTGCTTAAAAACGGCTCGGTACGAAACGAGTTAAGACGCGTGTAAAAATAATTCGACAAATATTCAAAATCTAATCCAAGTTATAATATTTAATTCGTACTGGAAAGAATTGATACGCTAAATAAAGGAACAAAACGAAGTCGGTGTACGAACGAACAGATTGCAAGTTTTCTTTTCTTTATTTAAAAAAAAAAAAAACGAGCGGACGTTCATAGATGCGTCGAGAAAATGGCGAGATATTCACGACTTCGTGAAAGTTCATCGACACCGGATTTAATTATGCTGTCGCTTAATCAATGTCATCGCAAGACTGGTATCATTCTAAATCCTTTTCCGCTCTCATATCGCTTTCCTGATAGCGATTAATGTTTCCGTATTCGAAGACAGCTTACGTCGAGCAAAGATTTCACTTCGTAATACGAGCAACGCGCTCCAGCTTCGTCCTCTGTTGTATTGTTCGTATTACGCCGAGAAGAACGAATCGCGTAACGCGCATCCTCACAACGATGGAATATATCAAGGCACCTCGAGCTCGCGTCCCTCGGTACAAAGCGACAATCGAGGCGCGTCTATTTACGATTGTCATCGCGCAGTTCGTTTCAAGAAGAATACCTGCGTGCTAATTCTTATCTCAAAAGGGCCATATCTTCTTAAGATCGCTCCACGTGGGATTCTATCCGCTCGACAAAGAGACACCTTCTTCCGATGGCAAGTAATGATAGTCGACGAGAGAGAAATCTTCAGGTCGTACGGAGCCACGATTTAATGAAAATTAACGTCTCTCTATTATGTCGAATTACATCAAATTCAAGGCGTTTCTCTTTCTCTTTTTCGAACTCTTTCTTTGATTATGTTTCCATTCACTCTGTTCAAAATTCCAAAAAATCTGTGAATTCTTCCTCGCGCGTCGCAAGGAGTCGCGTTATCATCTTTCACGAATGTGAATGGAAAGTAGACGTAGTCTAACAGGATAGACACGATGTTCGAAAGAACACAGTGGTCTTTCGAGTTTAAAAATAAAGCTAGAAAAAAAATAAGAGTCGAAACTCGGACAGTGATGGAGAAAGGTTAAGACGACCACGAAAAAAAAGGGAAAGAGAAAAAAGAAATGGAGGGATAGATCAGAGAGAGAGGAAGAATCAAAGCACAGAATCGTGAAACAACCAAATCGATGGACGAACGGATGAGCAAACGGATTCGAGAATTCCATCGCGTCTCGGAGTCGAAGAAAGGGTCGCGTTAAGGCAGAATCGCATTTCACCTGGGGCACCGCGCGAGCGCGCGCACCTGTCCCGATGGCTCCTCTTCGATTCCGGGATAAAGACGATCGGATTTTGTCCTCGTTGCTTCGAGACCAACCGAATGAGACCGCCTCGTCTTCGAGCTACGTCGTTGGTGCCCGTTCTCGAGTGCGTAACGCTCCTTGCTAGGCCGTAAGTAATGTCCTCGATGTTCTTAAGGAAACCGCGAAAATCGATCTCGCCTCGAAATCGAACTCGCGTTGCTGCCGCTCCTTGCTGAAGCCGTTACGCGTTAAATGGATCCGTTCGTGAGTCTGAAGAAGAGAAGGGAATCCGATCGAATACTATATATAACTATAAGATCTGATATTATACTATAAACGGAAAAATTAAGGACACGTAAAAATTGAATTACAGAAGCTTAGAATGCGACGACTAAAATATCGTACAATTCGCTTCAGAATACCAAAAATATATCTACGATATGGATTAATTCGAAAATTAATATTCCATATGCAATGATTTTCTCAATATAAAACTGCGAAACATTTAATGTAGATTTATATCGTTTAAACGCAATGCCTTACAACGCTGAACATTCTTCCTTGACAGCCAAAACTAAACTAAAGTCGACAAACCTTTACCGCCTATTTATAATCGCTAACCTTCCGTTTTTTATATTTATTATATTACTAGATTGTTGCTAGCTTCTTGATACATCACACTTAGTTAAAACAAAATAATGTTTACTATCGACGTCACAATTTAAACGTGGCTTCGCGCTTCGACAACACGACGCACGAATAAACAACACGGTGCACGAAAACGATGCACCGTTTTCTTTTTTTATATTTATTTCCATTACACATGCATTTTGTCTTTTATTCGTGCAATATGCACTTTGGTTATCTATTCATTTATCCATTCATTCGGTCGGTCGTTTGTTCACTCACTCACTCATTCATTCGGACATTCTCCCTTCATCTTCACTCTCGATTCAGCGTAAGTATTGGACGTTAGCGTAGGGTTGGTTTAGAACAGTCTTTAACCAGTTTTGGTTGAAATCCACTATTATCCAGTGCCTGTCGTTAATTTTTTTGTATTGATTCTTTTATTTATCGTTACGCTCTTAGCTGATCACTCGTACAAATATTATACTAAAGGAACGTCTAATAGCAAAACGCACACCACGAAGAAGATTAATTTCGGTAAATTTTCTATAACTCATCAAAACTCTCCAGATTGCTCCAAGTCGGATACTTCGATGGATTCTTCGTCGTGACGAAATCCAAGAAACGAAAAGACTGCGTCGTCTAACGAAATCTGTAAGCACTCGAAACGAAGCTCATAACGATCGATGCAGAGATCCAGCGTGTCGAATCCATGAGGATTATCGTAATCGCGATGCTACAGCGTTCGAATTACGGCGTGCGTCAGTTCGATTCCTCCGCGCGGAACCTTTAAATTCCAGTTCCGCGTGAAATTCCCCGACGATAGGTGACATCGGCGTTGCTCGACGTTCCGAAATGAAGGATTTAATCGGATCGGTGCGCGCTGCCAACGCTTCGAAGCTACGACCGACAGAAAAGCAGTTATTACACGGATGGCCGAAACAAAACGCACTATCAACGATTAAAATTTCAAAGCGGATCGGAGGAACAATATAGTTCCGCGAACAATGCGCTCGAACGCGAGTTAAAATCGCGATATCGAAGGACCCACGGTGCGCGTTCGATAAGCACGCCGCGATTCGGAGCAGCGGTCAATCCGTCTTGCGTTTTCGCCTGTGTCGAGACTCGAACTGGCGATCGACTGCGCGTCGAACGATATCGATAGCGTCGTTATCGTTCACGAGTGTCGCCTATTTTTCTCGCTCGACGCTTCGCCACGAAAATCCCAATGCAAAATTTCCTATCGCGCCAAATCCTCCTCGTTCTTACGTCCGTCTAGTTTCCATCGACGATACGCTTCTTGCTCGTAGAAAAACGCAGACGTCTCGTAAGCGCGCTCCCGACGATAAACGAACCTCGACAAATACCAATCGTATTAGATAGCGACGAAGATTAATCGCGAATCAAACTGGAAATCAAAAGAAGAGGAAAATAATATTTTTTCTCGTGTCTCCGTTCGAACTTCATACGCTCGCGATCTTTCCAGTTCGATATTGCGAATAGCAAATCGCTTCGATTCTCTTGAAAATACGAGGATACCTTCGTAGGGCGTCGTTAACGTATTTACGATAGATTTACTTCGACGCACGACGATTATCGATTCGACGAACGACGCAAGCACGCTCTTCCTTTCGCTTCGTTGCTCGATAATTTCAATCTCGCGGAAGAATGAAAGACTAAAGTCAGTTAGACGAACTAAGCGAATTTAACGTTTTACCGGTTTCCTGCGTCGCTTTGCATCGCTCGATTATTCGTATTACGAAGTATCGACGACGAGTTTTCGCGTGAAAATCTCCTCGAGTTGCTCCAGTGGATGAAAGCTTCGCGCGACGATCGTCCGCGTAATGGAAAGAGGATCGACGAAAGGACGCTCCTTGGTGGCTCGATAACAACGAACAAAGAAGGAGGAGGAAAGAAGATGGAAAAAAAGTGGGAAAGATATTCGTTTTCCTCGAAGAGGAACGCCGTATCGCTCGTATCCGTTCTTGCTTCGTGTCCCTCGTCAGTTTCGCGGGAACGACAGGTAATGCGTTTTCCTTCGGCTTTCGAACCGCTGGCCAAGCCTTTTTTTGCGTATCGCGTTGTCGGGAACGTCGCCGTTAATGCGGCGTCGTTCTTGTCGTGGTGTCGCTATCGCTCCACGGAATCCGAGTGAAATAGGGGTGTTTTAGGACAAGAGATGGTAATACGCAGACGCGGCGCTTACGGGTGTCTGTCGTATCGAGAGCTTTGGTCAGCGTCAAAACGATTTAATTTGCCCTAGATTTTCCACGACCTTCAAATCCGCTCGAAACACTGATTTTATCGTATCGCTTTTGTAATAGTGTAGATGCTGCAAGATATTGAATAAAGAATCTTTTTTTGAGATTGAGCGAATAATTACAATTTGAAAGCTCTTTTAAATTTTTCTGAGAAAATTTGGAGAAAGTAAGGACGATTTGGATTTGGATTTGGATTTCTGGCACTCAGAAATGTCATTATGGATGTCCGTCCTATCGCGAGCTTTTATTAACGTCGATGGAATGCGAAGGTGCAAGTGGCTTTAAATCTTTCGCCTGAAAGTGATTTAACCCGTTCAAGATTTTCTTCGACCTTAAAATCCATTGAAAACATTGATTTTATCGCATCGCGTTTGAAATAGCAAAGATGCAATAAAGCCTCGGAAAAAGAGAAGAGAAATCTTTTTTATTTGTTTTTTATTTGGGGAGAATTGGAGAGAAAAAAGCTATACTCGCAAGGGCGAGTTGTAATATGCAGGCATGGAATTACGAGCGTTCGTAGCAATCTTCGCTTTGGTAGATCGTTTCTTACCAGGGACGATTAAGTCTGCGATTCGAACGCGGAGTACGAAGATGCATGCGACTTTGACTTCTTCGCTCGAAATCTGAATTCAAATAAAATACTGCAGCTTGGACACGTGCACGAGCAGCGACTAGTCATACAAATTGCGAGTTGTCGAGTGTCGATATCGAAAGAGTTTGTCGAGAACGTTGATCGAAAGGGATCGCATCAATTACTGTACGGATGGAAAACAAAGAGCGAAAGAGCGAGGAAGAGAGGGAGAGAGAGAGTGGATGCCCGTTAATTATGTCGATCGTAGAGTTAATAAAGCTCGACCTGCGTACGACGAGCGTTTATAATATGTACGTACGCATGTATATACATCTATACAAGCACAGATGTCCCGTGACAATGAATGTCTCGAAAAGCTCGTACAAGCGACCATTGAAAAGCGCACGCGTAATGCGCCATACGAGACTATCACGGGAACGCGTACGTCTATTCGATTCGGTTTAATGAACGAATCCGTACGATCGACGATTATTGTGTCAGTCGTCGGAATGGCATTATCGCTTCGTCGCATCTACGCAAGAAATTTCCAGCAATTGAACTGCTAGAAATCCGTTAAATGTACGATATGTTCGAAATATTTATACGTGGCATGTATACGCAAATATTTTCCATTGGATACCTCGAGTATTTGTTATTTTCCATCGATTTTCTCTGAATTGCGATTTCCTGTAAAAATAGAGAAGTAAAAATTGACGATAAAAATATTGTACCGATTGCGTAAGTAAGTATTTCGTTTTATACAGAACGTGGAAAGAAAAAGACAACTTACCGTGAAAGTGGTGGAACCTCGTCGACTTTTTCCATGGATGCTTCTCGATTATCTCTTCGTATTCGCGGAATATCGAAGAACAGTTTATCGAAGCGTAACCGAGACAATACAGTGGTAACTGACCGCACGATATCGGTCATTCTTGCCGCAACGATCTCGCTTTCCGCGTTCGTGAATCCACCGCGACAAACTCACTGACCAATTACTACTCTGTTCGTCACCCACACAATTTAGATCGGCGAAACCTTCCTCCTTCGATTACTTTCTCTGCTACACGAATCTGTAACTGTATATTATTTCTTTCCGCATAAATATTTACGACGTTGCGATCATCGATTAAAATCGTCGAAGAAAAAACGCGAAAAATGTTGACCTACATTTTAACATCTCGGTACTCTTGCTATAAGAATAAGAAAGAACATCGAACGCAAGCTGGACCGCGATTCTTCAAAGCTGGCTCTTCGTATTTCTCGATGCTCTGACCTGCTAGGCTATTAGCAATCCCAAGCAATTCCAGAGGCACCGATGTTCCGGCAGCCTTTTCTATCGCTCTTTGATATATAACGATCGAACTCCCGCAACAAGAAAAAGAACCGCGTTAATAGAGGATCATTAAGATAATCGGAGATTCTGAGAAATGCTTTCAACGTACAAGAAATATTATCATATTAAAAACTAAAACTTGCATGCGAGCATTTAAATCGTGCGAGCTTCCGTGATACGAGTATTGAAAGGGAACACGCGTTTAACGTAAACGCAGAAAATTTTCGGACCCGAGCAAACGACGTCGCGCGTTCGCGTAACAATTGCAGCGACGCCCCATCGATAATCTTACTTTAGTCGGGGAATTTCTAATCGAGCGCGTCTCCTGTCCAACGTAGAATATTTTCGCGAGCGTGGACGCGCGCCTGCGTAAGCAATTTTACGGAAAAGCGGAACTCGCTATTTCGCCATCGCAAGACGAGTTCGATCCATCACACCGGTGACAAGCGTATCTTTCGCGCGTGATCGTCATCGTAGCGGCTAGGGAAAAAAAGAAGGAGAAAACGAACGGTCGAGCGTGAAAGAAAGATAAAAAAAAGCCGAAATCCTTCGGTATTCAATATTTTTCCAGAAACGACGTATCCGGAAATACGGCGCAAGCGCGCTATTTTCCACGTTTCAATGAGAAAAAGCAAAGTTCCGATAGCAACCTCGAATACGGGCATCGTCGATTATCATCCAGCAGCGTCGAAAGATCGATGAATAAGTGAGCAGCGTGCGTTTCCGAACGAACGTGCGGCGAAGTTTGGTCGAAAATCGCGATCGTATCGATACGAGAAAAAGCAAGATAGGAGAAAAGCTAGGTAGCTAGTAAGAGAAATTATGAGCGTGAAAACGAAGCGCACGTCGCTGTGACGACTATCGTCGAATCGAATTGACCGAGAGTCACGTACGAAGAAAATGTAGGAAGAAAACGTACGTACATTACGTGCGTAACGCGTATGGGAAGTTTTGAGAAAGCCTGGATCGGTTGCTCGTTTTAATTTAATTTTTGCTCCTTTTTGTATCGAACGATGACGTCTCAAGTCGTTGTCATTAATTCTTGAATTTTGGAGACTTGAAAAAGGTGCTTGAAAAATAAAACGAGTTTGTAACTGCATGAACGATTCGTGTATAACGAAACTATGGTAATGCTAACAAATAAGATTCTAGTATTATTACGATATCGAGTTTATGGAATTTCTACGATATAAACCTGATTTTGAGCGTTTCGATCGTGCGTTATTATCATCTCGAATAATAATTTCTTTGACACTTCGTCCAAATGTTTACCTATAACAGATATCAGTTTTTGTACGACGTAAAATTTGATTTTTTAAAATAATAAAAATCCGAGTAAAGTTTCATACGTTGCGATTCAGCCTTTTCTGGCGCATTTCGTCCAAGTACGATATATTCACAACTTTTCCACGTTCGTCGTTTTATTAATCACGATTACGTAATATAAACGAACTCGCTTTTATAGCTCGTCAAAGAAATATTCATCGTGGACTTACGCTCGTAGCAAAATGTTTCTCTCTATGCTGGGGACGCGTATCGTTGGAACGGACTTTTCGATCGGGAATTTTTGAAGTCCTCTTTATAAATACGCAGGATGACGTACAAATACATGTATACGCGCAATTGTACAAATAGAACGATACGTTAGTGTTGAATATGGAACGTGAAACTCTTTTCACAAATATGGACGAGGTGTGAAGTTTTGGCAATCGATACGTTCACGAACCTTGATCTCGAATCGTTCATAAGAGTCCCTCATAGGGTCTTATCAAACGAATGTTCTTCCTTTTCGATATTGCATAAAAATGTGTATGAAGCTTTGTGTGAGTAGGAAAAGAGAAAAAGGTCGCAAAAAGCGAAGCGATGACTTTTCACCTTGAAATTAGTTTTCAGCCGATCGATGGAGTTGATTCGTTGGACTCGTCATTACGCGAGGAATAGCAGAAACGAACGATATTCCGAATATGGGACGAAAAAAGTAAAAAGCGCAGTGGTATTCGTAGGCAGGGAACGCCGCATAATAAACCAATAAAAATGAAAATCAAATCGGGTGGATGAATTTATCAACTGCAATAATGAAAATAATAGATGTGTCGGAATGAAATTTCGATTTTCTAACGGATGGTATTACTCGTAATTCATTGACTCCATCGGCAGGTGTTATGTTTCAAAGCATTGGTATGTGTCAATTCGTAAGAATGTAAATAAATTATGTAAAAAAATTCAAAATATTTTCAACATGCATATTCAAGATATTTATGGTGAACATCTTTTATCTCGGAAATGGTGATTTCGAGGCTCACTAACAAAGAACGTGGGAAGTCACTGAAAAAGTTTAAAGACACTAAATTATAAACAATATTTGGATGTAAACTTGGGAAAAAGTTACGATGGTAACTACAGTCCATAAAATATCTTTAATCATTTTTGTAAAATAAATTATTAATTTCCAATAAAAAGATTGAAATTTCATTCCGGTACACCTGCATAGATAAATTAAACGTAGAAAATATGATTAATAAGTTTAAAACATAATCCTTTATACGTATGCGCAATAAGGTGACGTAACTCGCGATTCGATGTCGAACCATAAATCGAATTACGTTATAAACAATATTAAATGTTCGATAATGACGAAACAACGTACTTCGATTAGCTATATATAATCAGTTACACAATAGAAATATATCGAAAAAATTGCAATTGACGTGCGAAACAACGGATAATAACGTTGGTAAACGTTTACCTCTTTCAATCCTTTCAATAATCTTTGCGATAAGCGTGTCGCTTTCACGAAAAGTCGATTCGTTCTGGGTCGACGAAGTGCCACCGGCAGGATTTTTTCGGCGACTCGTTTGCAAGGTTACACACACTATTTGCTTTTTTTCCTCGCTATAAATTTCAATGCGGCGGACGAGAGCTCGCCGAATTAAGCGGCTTACGTTTGAAAATCTTTCCTCTTTCGATAAAAATCCGAAATTTTTACTATTTCTTTCATAGTCATAAATACGATTTGTCGAGCGCCGAGGAACATCCTTACAGACGAATTGATCGACCGATTAACTAGCAAATTCGACATAAGAACATGAAAGTATTTACGTGACGTTTTATTCGAACACGGACATACAGTGCTTTCCGACAAAAATTATCGTCGTCGACTGAACGATCCTTCTGACAATCCAGCTTCGATCGAATACAATTTCAATAGCCTGGGCATCGAAATTCTATTATTCGTAATTTCTATGGATACACGATTTCGCGTTAAGTTTCTAACGCGTTTCGATGAAATATACATTGTAACACGAGATATCACGGCTTTCGTTCTATGTACTCCACTTACAATCGAATTACAATTCGTACGC
>JAITYT010002364.1:128813-149520 GCA_025433975.1 Liostenogaster flavolineata | reverse complement strand
AAAAAAAAAAAAGAAAAAAGGGGAACGAACAAATCTCGAGTGCAGACGATGAATTTAAGTTCACGAGCTTACACCCGAAGGACTTCGAAGCAGAAAACAATGTCACGAAGTAGAGAATTTCAGGATTGCGACGAACGATTTCTGGAACGCCACGGAAGTCCTTCGTAAGAAGGACTGGACAAAAAAAAATAAATAGAAATGGTCAAAGAGGAAAGGAAGTAGAAATGATCAAAAAGTTGAAAGAGAAAAAGTAAAAAAGAAGACCTGAGAGAGAGAGAGAGAGAAGAAAGGAGAGCACACGGGTTAAAAAAATAGGTCAACTGCTTCCTGCGTTTAGCGGGAGAAGGGCATCGATTAGTCAGTCAGCCACTGAATCCCACTGTTTTCTCTGTAGCCGCGCAAAAGCGGCGACGTAGTAACATAAACGGTGCAAATGTGCTTTCGAGAAGAGTAATTTCCTAGGTTTTGTACGAGGTACTTGCTTTGATCTACCGAAACTTAGGACCAACGCGGGACCGACGTACAGACGAGCCACGTCCGCGTGTCTGGGGCTCGTCTAGAGCGAAAATTACTTTTGTTGTCGTTAACGGTCGCATCACGAAAGAGATCGTTTCTCTCGAGGAGATGTTCGTGTAAATCGATCGTCATGCTCGAACTATAAAGCGATTCGTTGGTAAAATCAAGGAGATTCGTCGCGTTAAGAAGATTTTACGTTCGAAGTACGCGTTTACGAGATACGAAAATACGTCTAGAAAGTTTCACCACCGACGATGAAGCTTCTGATATATCTGCAAGATTCAACGATGCTCTAGGAATCAGGATCGTCTATTACCAAGATTCATGAAAAAATTAGCATTCGATCGGTCTTCAGCAGCTGTTCGAGTTGCCGATGATAAGATGAGCAACACCGTTCGATACGCGCACGTATACGTAAATAATAAAATTCGATGGCTAGAAAAGTTCGGATTTATCGTCTTCCGACCCGATTACAATCGATGTAAAGAGGAATTCAATGTTTCGAACGTTCGGTGTCGAAGCGTTTCTCTTAAAAATAATGAAACGTTAGGTCTGCGTCCGCTCCGACGTTCGCATGACAAGCGAATAAAAATAAATGTAAATTCAGGTTGCAAAATGTATGCAAAAGTACGTCGACGGGGAATATCTCGCTCGAATTCCTCTCGCGACTACTTGCAATTTTAAGGGGCATCGCATTATAATGCCCGAGACAATGGTGGAATCGTTAGCCGAGTTTAATCGGTTTGGTCGAGTAAGTCGAAACGAGGGAGACGAAATTTTCCCTTGGCACCAAGAGAAAGTACATCTTCGCGGGAAAACTTAAAAATTCTCCACTCCAACGCGAATACTCGAGCTTGCGTCGCACTTTTTTCGTTGCAGCCTCCCTCGCGGAAAGACGCAACTCGACTCGTCAGCATAAATTAGAGAATTCTACGCGCGTGTGTTTTTATTCGGGAATGTAAAAAAGTGACAACTGCCGCGTGTAAATCCCCTTATCTTCGTCTGGCAACGGGCTAGGAAATCTCCTTTGCCTTCTACTTTTCAGAACACGCGGGCTTGTACGTTATTCGTTATTTTTACGAAAGCCCGAGACGTAAGTCACACAGCGCCCCGTGCTTGTTTACTCGTGTACGTCCTATTCGTGCGTACGTGGAAACGTTAACTTTTCGTATTAGAAAAAATCGAGTCCCTTTTTTCACCGTGGAACTTTCTGCGATTCCGCGAAAACTCGGCTTGAAAAGCGACGTTGAATTCGTTGAAAATAATTTTTTTTTTATACGGAAATAAATCGATGGTAAAAAAAAACAGGTACTGATCTACCTTAGGATGCTCTGAAATCGCATGATTAATCTCAAATTATTCAATTTAACACCTATGCTAGATACACAAAATGTATTATTATAAAAAATTAGATTAGTAACTCGATGGTAAAACGATAATTAATAAGTAAGTCTAGAGTATTTGTTCAGACAAATGAATAATGTAACAACTAATAGCAGAATTAGAGAAATGTTTAATAAAAAAACTAGCAGGGAATATATATCCTCGATAATAAAAAATAAAACGTGAATTAACGATGACGATAAAGTAATAAAGAAAAAACACCCAAATCCACGCGTCGTCTCGAGCAAAACTTTCCGCGTCATCGATTCGTCGACAGTTCGACAAAATCGATCCAATTACGAGCTACGTACATCGATGTTCTCATCTCGTTAGAGATTTTTATCGATTCGTTGGATTTCACCGAACCGTTACTTTTCCATCAATTTAGCACGCCCTAGTGTTTCCAATACCGACGAAGACGCTCCGTCCTTCGGTGCACCGTATCCGTGAAGTTTCTTGTTACGACGTACGTACGACGTACGAGAACGGAGAACGCAATGCGTCGTCGTCGAAAGGAGCGCGCGTCCGTACGTCGTCCGTACGAAAGTTAACAGAAGCAATTTCGAGTCGGACGGACAACGTGTTCGCTCGTACCTCTTCTAGACGGAAGGGATAATAGGCTATTAGAGGCACGGTTTCCAACGAAATAGATCGAACGTACCGAGAACGGACGTTGTGTTTAAGAAGGCGAGAGTCTCTTTTCTCTCGCGCGCCTCGTGCTCTCTAAAGAACCCTCCTAACTGCGGTTGCTTTAGTAGAGATGCCCAAAATGAATTAAAAAAACGAGGGTCATCTGGACGACCTTGGATGACCGTGAAGTAACGCTTTTTTTTAGTCGGTTGCTTTATTCGTTCCTTTTTCCATCCACTTTTTCGATCGTTGGTACAGTATCTAGCAAAAAAGTTCAAACTTATTAAAAACATACGTTACATTTAAAAAGGCGTCTCGCGCTCTGGACAAGAATTTTCGAAACTGTCGTTGCTTAGGCAGATAAGTCCAAAACTAGTCGGAAAATCGTGGATCATTTGGAACACCTCGCATTGACCATGAGATAACGCTTTTTCTCTTAATCAATTGCTTTGTTCCTTTCTTCTTCTAACTTGATGAAATATTGTCATCGTGCTGACGAAATTCACGAAAGTCCACACGATTCTGCGCTCGACGACGTAACGAATTTTTCCGATATCGAGAAATGGATTAGGCTGTTGCAAAAACGGTGACATTACGGTACCGATTAAAATCGAATGGTCCTGGTCGTTTTCCGGTGAGACAAGTGACAAGAAGTTCGACGTGTCGGATGTCGTGTTCGTTCTATCCGATACGTCGTCGAATCGATCTTTTTATCCAGTGCGCGTGGAGGCATCTTCCTCTCGAATGACGCGTGTCACTTTTTCCGCTTCGTAACGAGTGGTACACTGGCTCGTTTTACCTTGGGCGATATTTAAAAATAAAAAGACGTACGGTTTGCGATGAAAACTTTTTCCGGATAACGAAGAACTCGCGTGACTCGTAATTTCACGCCAAAGCAAAGTGAAAATATTTATATCGATCACTTTTCTGACGGTAAATCGTTACATTGAGAAGCCTACAAAAAAATTAAGCCGAATTCAAAAGCGTCTTTCTATTTCACTAAGCTATTCGCAAGAAACGCTTCGATGCACAAATATCACAGACTCGATCTTAATTGTTAAAAATATTTCTTCCAAAGTGTCGGTCAATTAGCCAGACTTCGATCTCTCGATGGCAATCCATACCGCACTGCAAGTAGAAAGGACGTTATTTCTTCCTTTCTGTCCTTCTCATAAAGCATAGCCGTTAAAAGAATCGAAATTCTTTATCGTTCTCTTGACAGGGGACAATCGTCGCGTACTTTCGATCGAAACTGTACAGCACGGCAATAAATATATAAGAGAAACGACAAGGTTGAGAGCGGAATCCTCCTTGCCGCAATTACGACGAACCGACTAGACCGATAAAAAGTCTTCTCTCGATAAAAAGGAACCCGTGTATCCTTGCTCTACGGTCCATCGTTCTCGAGAAGGCTCTTTTACGCTCGAAAAACGCGAGGAAATTCACTATTTGATTCGTAATGGAAAGGACGATAGGCAAGGATATGAATTCCAAGAGGAGAGAACGCTTCCTTACTTTGTCCACACCTTTACTCGCCTTCGATCTTAACCCAATCAACTCGTATAACGTGACGTTCACATCCATTCGTAATCGAGCCTTTAATTTTTACCGTAACTTTCAAGATAGCTAAGAGAGGGCACATAAAACATAAAAACATAAAAAAAAATTTATGCAGTAGTCAGCTTAGTCGAGCATTTAAATCTGAGTGCAGTGTATACAGATTATTTTACAGTCTATTTAAATCAGAGTTGATTGGGTTAAATGAAAAAATCTTTCGCACGATCGATAATAAAATTTTTATCTTTTTTGTTTTAAGACTAGACACGCCTTAAAATTAATTATCGTTCTAATCACTGTGTTTTTTTTTTTTAATTGTCTTGAGACGTTTTGGAAGGAATTAAACGGAAATCTCGCTTTTCCACGAGTTTTTTAAACGACGTAGAAAGAGCACGATACTCGTTCCAAACTCTGAAGAATTTTCGTTCATTCGACGCTCTTTCCTGCCTGTATTTCAAAGGCGACGAGTGTTTTTAACGTTAGCGGCTATGTCGTTATCCTCAATCGACCGTATGATCGGCCGTTAGAGGCACGACGATTATTCTTCTTTTCTCTTATTTTCTCTACCTTTCCCTTCTCTTGTCTGTCGCCTTTGATTTAGTACGCTCGATGGTTCGGTCCGATTGAAGGAGCAACCTTCTTGTTACGTTCAAAGCGCAGCCTACGCCGCATCGCCGATGATTCGTCATTTCGAATTCGCAAAGCCATCGCCCCTTTTACAATAAAACCGTTCGTCGAATACACACCGTACGAAACAGCGGTCGTGCGATACTTACGAGCGTGTACGTGCGTTCTTGAAGAAACAATCGACGATCCAAAAAGTTAACCGACGTACGCGAACAAGAAGTGCGGCTCGAAGGGAACAATGCTTTTTCTCTCTTTAATTTTTCTCACAATATGAAAAGAAACGTCGTAACGGTCGGAGTTATCCCGCGGCACGTCTAAAATATCGTTTCATACGACGTGTACTTTAAATTTTCCAGAGGAATGTCGGTACGACTTTAAAAGGAGAGGAATATAGACGTCAGTCGTTTAGTAGTCACGCCTCTCGTATTTCTTTCTTACTCGCGTTAAATACGTTGCGTTTGCGAGAAATCGCTCGGTAGACGAGAAACTTTTTATTTCTCCAAGAAATTCGTTCGCACGAATGGCCATGCAAAAAAAGAAGAGATTGGAAGTTCGCCTCGATTTCAAAGTTGCGCTACTTAAATTCTATGAAGGAAAAGAATACCAACTAAGCAATCGATCTGATGTTTCCTTTCCATCGTAACGCTTCGTAAACTTCAGCGTGGCGTGCAAGCATGGGATCAAGCTTCGACGAGATAAAACATTATTCAACGTCTAACACTTTCCACGAAGCACCTACGGGTGACGCGAGATTGAACGTGCATACGTTGTTTCTTCCCAATGAACTTACGAGTTCTCCGTCGAGGACGCTTCTGAACATCCCATGAAAAATAATCCTCCGAGAACCGAACAGTCTAGGTGCGAAGCGTGAGATCGTTTCGGAGTGTTCCATAAAAAAATTAAATTTGCACGCACGGTTACGAACAAACAAGAGTAACACCCTTAAACCAAAAACGAGTATCTCTTGTATACATTTTGAAATGCATCATAAAATAAAATATTCTATAAAAATTCAATAATCTTCTTTATCAATTAATACTCGTGTCGTCCTATCTTTCTTTTTACAACGTTACACGAGTGTACATCTACCGCGCATCGTGTCGTTGGGAGCAGCGTTTATCGTTCATCTTCCTGTTTCGCGGTGACATTTAACACGCTCAGCGCCGCGGAGGTCGTTGATAAGCGATCGAACGCTATGTCGATCGTGTTCGATAATTATACGTAATTTAACAGAACTTCGCGACTTCCCGTGCGATAATGACGATAACATCGTTACAATGATCTTCCAGTCTCGAAAGGAGGTGGCATTCAACGTGTTCATTTTTAAACCGAGATAGAGGATCACTTAGAAATATTCCCGATTAGACGACAGTACGAGAATTTAATCGACACCGGATAATCGAATTAGTCCGTATCGTAAGGTTAATGAGGTTATCGAGCTGCAGTCATGATTATTGTAGATCCTGTAATTAAGTAACTCGGATATCCAAATCCTGTACGACACTTTGACGCGATGCACGGTCTTCGAGGGATATTGTTCGACGAAGGATGACATCCAAACGACGGTCAACCGCTGGTAACGAGACACCGTCATCTAAATTCGCGATTCTACGTTCGAAATTGATATAAACGGACTACGTTGTTTATTCGAGTCCCCATTTCTACGAGTACACTCGCAACGTTACCGTGTCGTGCAAACATACCAATATCCGATTATGCGACTAATCCTCGATGCGAGCAAAATCGTTTACAAAAAGCAACGAATTTGACGTTCTCAACTAAAATACCGGCTTTAATTTCCCAATCGCACGATCTTAAACGAAGCATCGCATTATCGCTAGTAATTATTTCGTTCGAATCACGTGGAAAGTCGACGCAAAGAATACTACCAAATCGATACTATCAAACCCGCTAAAAGCCATACGTAAGGTTCTCGATCATCGACGAGTTTCAACTAGGTCGAAGGACGTTTCGATATCGAGCCGATCGACGAACCCGGAGCTGTCAGAGATCGTATTTCGCTCGTTCCTCCAGCAAACTCGAAAAAATCGACAAAAGATCAGACCAAAATAACTCTAACCAAAATATCCGAATTCCTCGAAACGAACCAAAAAGTAAGACTTTTCAAAGTCCCCGAATTTCCACGAAATGAAAAAAATTAAAAAAGAAGAGAAATGAAGGAAAGGCGAACGATCACCCTCGATCGCCACAAAATCGAACCGAGCCAAGTACAAGAACCAGATAAATAAAATTTCGATCCTCGTTCCTCGATCCCGCGGTACCATCGCCGACGCGTCGATCCAAACGAAAAAGGAAAAATTCCAAAAAAAAAAAAGTAGAAGCGGGGAATCCGCGTAACGGCGAATCGAGCGGAACGGAAGCGCGCGACTCGAGTGACTCGTCGGTCCGTCGGTGGGTCGTCGCACGAGAGTGGGGATGACTCCGCTGGATCGCGGAAAACGAACGAAGGAGGGTAGTGGTGCCACCGCCGATACGAGGGGGTGGGGGTTGGCGTGAGAGAGAATCCTGGCACGCACAGCGTCGGCGTCGGCAACGCGACTGTCGGCGGCGGCTCTTGCGCCACGAAGGCTCCTTCCGCGCGGCTGTTACGCGTCGCGGGCCTTCGCTCCGCTTAGTTCCATCCCTGGCCACGTAGAGGCAGCACCGCTCCTTCTCCACGAGGACTACGCGTCCGTACGTACGTTCGTACGTTTTGCCGAGATCGCGACTTCCCCTCTTCTCTTCCTTAGCCTTTTGGAGTCACTTCCCCCCTCCCCCCCGCTCCCTCCCTCCTCGACCATCCACCTTCAACCGTTTCGCTCTTACCCCCTCCTCTCCATCTCCGCTTATCTTCGTTCTCCCGCCTTTCGTACCACCACCGCTGCCACCACCTCGCCCTCCACCTTTGCCCCCTCTAGCCTGGCTGACCCGCCACCCCACCACGAGCGTCACCAACACCGGTAGCACTGGCACAACCACCAGCATCGCTCGCGGTAACATCGACAGCGATCGTGGCCGCTGGTTCACGACGACCACGACTACCACTACCATCGTCGCTCGTTGCAACACGGAGAACGCGAGCCGCCTATCGTCGTTGGTGGCACATCCTACCGGAGGATCCGCGAAGACTTGAGATCCGCGCTGCGTCCAGAAGCACCGCGGCGGGCGCGCTCAAATGCCGGTCGTACTCCTCTCCTAGACGAGACACGGCGCGACGTGCCAGCCGACTGACGGCTGGCCCGCGCTCGCTCGCTCTCTCAGATTAAGACCGGACGCGAGGGCGCCGGCTTCGTCGCGCCGTGCGACCGACGTTCTCTCGTGGCAGGGAAAAAAGAGGGAGGGAGAGAGAGAGGAATCGAAGGGTAGGAACGCTCCGATCGACGGCCGATCGAGGAAGCCGCGGAAAATTCGGGAAACGGAGAGGAGCGCGGCGCGTCGACTATGGACGGAAGGGACCGCGAGAAAGGGACGCCGAGGAGCGACAGAGACGGGATGCGAGTGGACAGTGAAAGCTCGTGCCTCGTGATCCGTGTTAGCGGTGAGAAGTCTTAAGGAGTTCGAAAGGGCGACTTGTCGTGGTCTCGTGGCACTTTGTCGCGGAAGAGACGGAAGAAAGAGAAGAAAAAGGGAGAAGCGAGAAGAAGGAGGAAGAGGATAAGGAGGTGGAGGAAGAGGAGAAGGAGGTGGAGAAGGAGGAGAGCTACGAGGTGTTGTTCGATTTGAGATCGCGTTTGTGCGCGACAGTTTTTATGCCGTTGTGCGTTGATCCATCTCTGTGCTTCTCGTCGTCGTCGTTGTTGTTGTTGTTGTTATTGTTGTTGTTGCTGCTGCTGTTGTCATCGTCATTGGTTTCGTCGTTGTTGTGCGCGCCGATCGAACGATCGATCGAGAAGATCGTCTACGGCGTTAAGAACGAAGAAGGAAGAGAGAAAGAAGCTAGGAAGGGTGTGAAAGAGAAGGAGGGTCGAGACGTCGCGTGTCCACGAGACGAACCGCGACGTACGTAAGTAAAAGGCGAGAGTCTCGTAAGGGCGAACGCGGGTATCGATCTTCGTCTTCGAACGATTTGAGATCGAGGGCGAAGGGTCGACTGATCTTCGAACGAGGCACCGCGCTGTTGGATCGCGTAACTCGCGTAATTTTATTTTATCGAATAGTGATTTGGGCAGTGAAAAATAGCGGATGAGCAAGGAAAATTCCGTAAGCACGCGAAGACGAGGCTGAACCGAATTGCTCTCGTTGAATAATAGAAAACCGGCGTTGGACGAACGTTCGTGTCGTTATACGGTGGAAAAAAATGATCGATTATTATCGTTCCTTGTTGTTTCCTATCTCTCTCTTCGTGTCTAATGTTCCTCGTTGAAACCGAGAAATCGTGATAAATGACGTATCAAGATAGTTTTCGTTGAAATTGGCATTCGATCGAAACGAATGCTTTCAGACGCGATCGCGATTCCAAACGCCTCGGCCGACTTGTGGCTGACTCGTACTACTGCGAGTAGTACTCTCGACGAATCTAACACCGGCTACGAGTTTTCTTGCATATTTAAAATCGCGCAGTTTCTCGTAGCTTTGCTCTAACATTCTTCGTTAAAGTCGTCATTGATTCGTTTCTGTGCGACTCGCTTCTTCGTCTTTCGGATATCCTACGAGAGTAATTTCCCCGATGTATCGCGCGCGTCGGCAGTTCTCGAACAAAATATGCGAAACGGTATTGCTTCTGATCCTGATCGGGTCGATTTTATTTAAAGTAGAAGAAAATGAAACGATTAAATTTTTTCCGTATGTATAAAGTTATGGCCGTAACAGTGCGATATTAACAAACTGTGAATCGAGGTCATAGCGTTGTCAAATTTATGATCGTGTATCGAAACTTCGTCGTGTATCGTATAACAAATTCACGTTTGTTGCTTTACGTCTATCGGAATGTTTGTAGTTTCCGCTCAGAAAAGTAACGGTAATAATTTTTAACGGTAACGTTAAAAATGCGATTTTTAATTATTAACGTATAATTCTATTTCCAAGTATATATTTTTATTGCGATATAGACGTTGAATAATTAAAACTTTTTTTCCTCTGAAAATATGGGTAAAAACTACTTCGTGAAAACACCACCCGACTTTCGACTTCACGTTTCCAGATACGTTAAACATTTGCATGAATTTTTCTTTGTCCTTATCCACCACGAATTACTTAAAATTAGAGCACGCAATTCTCTCTGAAAACGTTCGAGCCTCTGTGCCTTTCGACGTTCGACTAGGACGCGAAATCAACAAAATTGTTCTTAACTGACGTCGTGACGATTCGCAGAAGCGCATTTATCAATGGACACGCAAAGTCGTCGATCGACCGAACGAAAATCTCTACGTTGTTCGGTGATCGTAGTATCGATGGTACGTGCGAATGACCCGAGCGCGTATCGGACATTGGGCGTGAAAAATAAATCAAGTCTCGTGGAAAACAAAGAGAAAAACGAGAGAAAGAGAGAAAGAGAGAGGTCACGGCGTTTTGTACGCTCGGATATTCGTAATCGCGCATCGAGCAAAAATTAACGTTCTCCACGATGCATAGTGGCTGCTAATCTTTCCATTGTTCCTTCGCATTCGCGTACATAAGTACCTCGGTTCCTACGTAGTCGAGCTCCTCGGGCGAAGGCAATTAATTCTTCCTCGAGCGCCCTTACAACCGTGTAAGTTTTCAAATATTTCCATAAAGCACTATTTTCATTTGTCATGTGGCCAGATGGTTGAACCTTTATCGTACGGCATTTACATCCCATTTGGTGGTTCGCCGAGTCCGACATTTGTTCTCGAGCCCTGAAACAAGTTACCGCATACGTGAAGCTTTTTCAAAATTTCTTTTTTAACCGTACGGAACGAGTTAACGGTATAAGAGCCACTCGAAGGGGAAATTGTACACCGTGCGAAAGAAAATATTACTCTGGGATAACAGGTGATCCTTGGTGTCGTTCTCGGAACGAAGCTCGAATTTCGATACACGGTTACACGGTTTCGAACGTGAAACGACTCGAACAAAGTTTCGTCATTATAATGGCGCGATGGAGACGAATGACACGATTAAATTCGTTATTCCGAGCGACGTACGATCGACATACGAAGTATCAAACGAAGCGGACGTCGAAGCTCGATACGTCATCGATAGACGAAACGTACGTACGCGCTAATTCCGTGTCGCTCGCGACTACGCACGGACGAACGACAAATCGGTATAAATGCGACGCGTCGAAGGAAAAATCGATGGAAAGTTATACGACGTTCAGACTTTCGAGTTTTATTACACCGCCGCCTGACACGCCGCTCTCGAACTTTTAACGCCACGAGCCAGGAACGAAGGGGGAAATGACGAAAGGCGCGCGCCTTCGCGTTCTTCCGGAACGTACCGCCGGTTTTAAGATCGTGAGTTAACGTTTCGCGCGCGCCTCACGTACTACGACGCTCGTCGTCTTCGAGAAAACTTTCAACGCGTGTTCTCTCCTTCGTACGACGACGACGACAATGCGAATGACAACGCTAAGCTTATAAGATGTACGTACAAATACGCGTCCAATTTCGTGTAAATTAGCCCGAAACAAGAAATATCCTTTTTAAGTATAATTCGATCAAGAGTCTCCGCATAAGTTAAACGCGCGACACGACTTTACTTGACATATTTACCGTTTTGTACGTTCAAATGAGCCGTACCTGTGCATAAATATGTCGTTCTTTTTTTCATCAATCGGATTTTTCAAGCATTCGATAACTGATATTTTAAATTCTCGACCTCATTGCCGCGTAAAAATATTTTTCCAAGTGGTTTCAAAGATAAATTAATAGGATCACTGACGAAGGGATTCGTGCGCAATATTCATTTAGAACAATTAAATTTAATTTAACTGATTTAATCAGTCGATTTAATTTACTTGATTTTATTTCAATTTAATTTAATTAATTTTAAATAACACGACTATGGTATCAGCGCTTTGAAAGAAATATGCGTTCTTATGTATATTCGATCGTCCATGTCGCGTATCTCGAAGTACGAAAACGCGCGTGGATATACTTTTGTTTAGAAAAGTGCCATTCTTTATCTATATTTACGATGTCACGAATAAAAGTACGTTCGCTCACGGTTATATTCGTATGATTGATAGAACGTTTTCGAAACTATATTTCCTAGGTGCAGTTATTTCTGTATTCTTTCATCTCCTTGCTACACTTTAACCTGTGTCCAACGAGTTTGCGTTAAATATCGCAAATAATTAATCGGCAGATTCTAATATCGCTATCAAACGTCTAACGTCGTGTCTAACGTCGAGGCGTACGCGCATCATCGAGAAACGTTATTTTTTTAAAACTTCAAAGACTCGAGATCCATGGAAGGATAAAGTTAAGAAAATTTCCATTTTTTGATAAAACTAATCTCGATTGATATCGTTCCCTTTGTTATACCTTCGACGATCCGATCTTCCTTCTTCTCGAATCTGGTATCTGTTTCCACCTTTCAATGAAACTTTTCATCCTCGTCGTCTGCTTTTTAAGATATTGCGCTTAGACGCATAGCCGTAGGAAAGTACACGAGCTTTCTTCGTCGAGGAAACTTTGACTCGCGATGCCGGAACGCCGCGTGGACGTCGAAGAACGGATTTAACGTAGGTGGTTGGCGTCCTCGAGTTTAAAGTTGCTCTCGGTAGTGACTGGAAAATTTATTCTCTTGTTCGTTCTTTTTCTTCTCGCTATCTCCCATCGCCGTTCGAAAATCAAACTTTGAAAACGCGAGTTTATCGTTCGGGCTTCGATGACGACCGATACCATTTTTTCATTTTTATCTCATCGCGTAGAACCATTGCCTTGCATCTTCGTCTACGTTCTTATTACCTTTTCGAGACTCCGTTAATTTCAAAATTACGTAATCTTCTGTGAAATAAACGAGACGGAATAATTCGAAATCTATCTTGAAATATAATTACGAACGAACCTTTCAACGAATACTTGTCGAGTTAATTCACGAAAAATTTGAAGATCGAACATTTAGTTCATCCAGCATTTACAGTGCGATAACAAAACGTTTAGGTAAATTTGCTCGTCGCTATGGAATAGTGCGAACTCCCCCTTCCAAGTTTGCCTTCCAAAATCAACCAACGTTCTTTTTTCCGAGAGAATCGCTCGTGATTGAAGCACGCACTGCCGATTAATTTATTAAAAACAGAAAAATCAACACGCTACCATTGCGCGCGGGCTTTCACTCCGAGCGTTTGTTTACGCGTGTACTTGTCATACGCAAAATTGTTTCGCAACACGCTCTGTCCTCGACCGTTCCTCTACCACTCCACGTCGATTATTCTTTGTCCTAAAATAGTGATCCTTGACACGCACGCGACACTATGTACATTCGCCGTGAAGAGTTCTTACGTTCATCGCTTCGAAGTGAGCCCGAATTTTAACAGATTTTATACTTACAGAAAATCTGAAGTACAATCATGAAAATCAACTATATGTTTCCGCTCTCTTCGAAAATAAATATTACTTCAAAGTGTCAGTCGTATTACCTTTTCAACGGGGAAAAAATGCGAGTGAGTAAGCTCCATTGTTTTTTCACGAATGAAATTGATTGAAAATATTTCCAGAGACAATCTGTTATCGATATCGACATTTTTCACACGAATCATCGACGAATCCATTGAAATTCATCGCTATTAATCCGTGACGCGACGAATGTACTTTTCGTACAGAGTCGAACGAACAAATTACGCGTGCATATTCTTGCGTAACGTTTGCGTTACCGCGCGACTTTTTTTCACGTCTCTCTGTACGATACGATGCAGAGAAAAACGACGATTCTTGAAAGACATAGTTCAATCCGTAGCGTCTTAAAGTTTCATCACGAATGAAATCGACTGAAAATATCGACATTTTTTACAGGGATCGTCGACGAATCCATCGAAATTCATCGATATTAATCCGCGTGTCAGCGACTAGACTTTTTCGATAGAGTCGATACGACGAGCCTTGTAAGACGTAGTTCGATTCGCAGCGTAGCAAAGTTTATTCATGAATGAAATTGATTGAAAAAATTGTCCCGAACTCCGATTGATATCGATGTATTTTATACGAATCATCGTCGAAGGCAGCTCGCATTGGCGATCCATCGAAATTCACCGATATTAATAGTGCGCTCTTGGTAGACGATGAAACGTTCGAACTACGCGGCCATTTCCCACGGCATGTTTGCGCTACCGCGAGACTATCCTTCCTTTCTACGTTTTCCCATCGTGGTAAACATCGAAGAGAAACGACGTGCCTTGGAAGGCGTAGTTCCACCCATACCGTCATAAATATTCTCTATGACGTCTCTTCTCTTTGACGTCGTTTTCGTTCGTTTATGCACGAAGGGGCTCACAAAGGATCGAAGAAAATCTGTTTCGTGACAATGCGCGAACCTACGTACCCGAGAACATAGATACGCGTGGAGAGCGACGACGTCGACTCGAGAATCAGTCTGGCAATCGCCGGGAGTTTAACTCCGTTGCGCAACTCCTGGTATTTTCTCGGCGCGAACGAGCGAGCATTAATAAAGCTACGTTGCAGCAACGGTAACCGACCGTAGGCGTTTCTTGGCATTGTACTTTGCGAATTAGACCAGTTCGACGAAGATGGGAGCGCGCGATTTTGCAGGCGACGAGGACGGGGCGAGGCGCAGCGCGAGCTAGCAAAACCGAGTTACTCTCTGGACAATGGGTGGAACGCGACCACAAGGACGACCAAGAGGAGATCGGATAGTCTAAGATTCGATGGAAATTTCGTTTGAAAGTCAAAGTGGGACAACAATGAGGCTCCTGATGAGAACATCGAAGTCGAATATCGATGCGAACCGCGGTACACCCGGATAGTGATGCGCGTTACGTGGTCGAGATCTCGACGTTCCCGAATTTCTGTGAAAAAGTTTCGATAAGAATTTCGCGTGGACGTACGAATCGCTGCTAGACGGCTCTACGTAAATTTAAAACATCCATTCGAAACGTAAGAACCTATAAAAGAGATTTAATTTACGTTTTTATCGATTCGTTCTTCTCCCCCGCCAATTTCATTATCGAAGTCGAAAGTTCTTCGAAGTGTCGTACCGTTGACATCTAGAACTAAGCGTGTTAGGCGAATGAGTAAAGATTTGATCGAGGATTTCGATCTGTTGGGATAAATTACGAAACGTGCTAACGAAAATGGGAAGCTTTTGAACAAATGAGTAAGGGAGACGAGAGGGAAACGAGAGGGAGAGGGAGGAATATGGAAAAGGCTATTAAATACTTCGTGCGAATCAAGGCCGAAAGGATAAGTTACCGTACTTCGCTTCAGACGACTTGTTACAACGGTATATGAGTGACACAGTTTCAATTTGACGTTTAACTAGCGGAAGTTTGTATTCGAATTAATATAGTTTCGGATGGATTGTTTCGTATATGTGCATCGCACGTGTACCATTTTAGAATGCAATGATGATAACGACTCAAATTGCGTCAGCCAATGCAGATCGATATTTCCTTTTATTTTGACACTCTGGGACTCTATTCTCCTTCTTCTTTTGTCTCTTCCACACGCGCAAGTATATACGTCGCGAATTGTTTAATTCCTATTTCATTGTTATTATTGTAATCGTTTGTATCATTATTATTATTATTATCATTGTTTTGCAGTTATTAAATTATTATCGTTTTCTAAAGTTATACAATATATTCTACCTTCACCACATTCACAATTGGTGATTAGAGTACAATCGACTACTCCGAGAATACTTGGTTTATTCTTAATCTCCTCGGTACGCTCTTTTCAGTGATACTATTAGGCTGTTCGGAAAGTAATTTCGTCCTTTTTTAAATGAAAGAAACGTTGTTTTTATGAAAAACTTTTATGAACAATCTAATAGAATCTCAAAGATCGATATTTGCTTCTTTTGACACGCTGGGACTATTTTCCTTCTTCTTTCGTCTTTTCCACGCGCGTTCGATGCTTACAATCCACTACTCCAAAAATACTCGATTCACTATTGGTCTCCTTGATCTGATCTTCGAAGAAGCTATTCTCTCGAATCTCTCGATCGTTCCTTCCAATGTCACAGGAATCTTCGTCGTTGATTGAGGTCGCAATCCATGCACGGAGCAAAAGTTGGAGCATGGCACGCGCATATCCATTATCGGTTGATAGGCGAGTATCGTGTTACGAGTGGAGTTATTTGTGAAGCGAGTTAACGCGCTGCACCTGCGCGTAACAGGAAAACGTATTTAGCAGCCAAAGGGTGAACGGACGGTACTTAAAGCGCGCTCGTATCGTTCGAAAGTTATCACGATGTTGCTGACACGATGTTGAATCGTATCTATTTTCTATGACGAGCGACGGACCGACGAAAGGAGAGCGGTAGGCCATTTCCTGTTGATATTCCAAGCGCTACGCGTATCGCGCTGAGAGCACAAAGAGGGAGGAAGAGAGACTCGGTAAAAGTATTTCGGTTATCGCTATAAAAGTTGTCGTGCATCAAAGGAGACAGCGTATCTCGATGGATAAATGCACACACGGACTTTTTGAAGCAATTTACCTTTTTCGATGTAAGTGAAGTTCGTTCGTCGACATCGATCAAAATTCGGTTTTGCTCGAAACGAGAGAAAGCAAAGGAAAACGAAGAAATCGAGTGTACGATTAAAACATTTCCTGTCGGTGATCCAAGCGATATGCGTATCGCGCGGAAAACTCGAGAAGGGAGGAAGAGAAAGGAAAGGTAAAAGTATTTCGGTTATCGCTATAAAAGTTGTTGTGCATCACGAGAAACGGACATTGTCGAAGCTGTGTATTTGCTCTTCTCGACGTAAATGAAGTTCTACGATCGACATCCATCTAACATTTCTTCCGTTTCGTTCGAGGCGAGAGAACGCGAACGAAAGCGAAGAAATCGAGTGTACGATTAAAACATTTCTTACCAGTGATCGAAACGGTACTGGTGTTGCGCGGAAAATTCAAAAAAAAGAGGAAGAAAAAATAGAAAGAAACCCGGTAGAAGCATTTTAGTTATCGTTATAAAAGTTGTGCATCACGACAGACGAAGTAGCTCGATGAATATAGCACAAGCGAACTTTGTGGAAGCTTTAAATTTTCTCAACGTAAATGAAGTTCTTCGATCGACATCGATCTAACATCTCTTTGATTTCGTTCGAGCCGAGAGAACGCAAACGAAAGCGAAGAAATCGAGTGTACGATTAAAAGAAAAATGGATCGACGGTATAAAAACCACTGACAGAAATATATGGTTATCCTTTATATTGATCGATCAAGCGCTTAATAATGCGTTATAGTTTCCTTCTTGCGCAACGTGTCGAAGAAACGGTACCGCGTTCGCGTGACATTCGCGAAATGATGTTCGTTCTGAGAACGTTTTGTCCGCACCAAGTTTTTACGAGGACGATAGCTTATCGCTCGAACATTTACGTATCCTTATGCCTACGTCTACGTGTAGCGAGTGACAGTACGAATCGGGTTTACCGATTGTTTCCATGATAAATTACTCGAGAGCGATTTCAACAAAACGCGACTTTACTATACGCGTAACCGTATAACATATAATCTTTATAATAATATAATTTTCAAAAATCGTTTTGCTTTCTATTTGATTTTCTCTGAACTTCGAGCGATTGAAAGTAACAAGTGAAAAGCTCGTACGATCCTCTTGCATCCGCGAAGTCGAGTAATTCTATTAAGTTGCTCGGAAAGTCCTTTCTTTTTTTTTTACGAAACAACGTTATTTTTTTATGTTCTTTTTGTGAAAAACTATTAGGAAATGATGAAACGACTTTCCGAACAATCTAACATATTTTTTTAGAACGTAAAAATGTTTGGATCGACCAGCTCTCGATGCCGGCACGTTGTGTCAATTTGCGTTAGAGAAGGGTAAATGAACTTTGAAATCAGAAAGGTACGGTTAGTTGCTTTATGGAAATGCACTTGAAATTATTTCGCTCGCGACGTTGGATTCCCGTACGAAAGTAGGAAGGGAAGACAATGAGATAAGGCTGAACGAAAACGCTGGTCTTTCGTAGCGCGCCGTACGCGCCAAATCTTCCACTCGTTCGCGTATTCCGCACTGTGCTTGCATACGGACAAGCACCTGCATATTTGGCTTCTTCGTTTCGTTATTCCCGTCAGTCGTGCGTTCGCTACTTCCCTTTCTTTCTTGTTTCTTACTCAAGCCACGGTATTCGAGGATACGATCGAGGTCACCAAATTTCTCACGATATTCTCGAGATACAACCTTCTCCTTTCCGCTTTGTTCCTCTTTCTATACTTCTTCCACTCGATAATTACACAAGGATAACGATGCAATCTCGAAATAAATTTACGCTTACTAATAACTAATAATATTAAACAACGTTTCGTGACACCGTAAACACCATTAATTCCAGCGCATTGCGCTGGCAACGAGGACTTCGCGTAATTTCCCGCGTCCCATCGATACTCAAACGACATCGAATCGTTATCGAAATTTCTCCCTCTTGCGTGAATAAATTCGCGTAATAATTATTTGCGTCTGTTGCTCTTACTACGAGTCTTCGCGAATAGGTCGCAAAGATTTCTTCGACGTTTCATCGATAGATAAACGATCGCCTTTGAACGTTTCTACGTCCTGTTTACCGATCCGTTCGCTGTAAAAAGATAACGGGTAAAAAATGTCAATAAAATGTAGGCCTTAATGGCAATGCTATTAATTAGGTGACATCTTGAAATTTCAGATTTTTCACGAACCGACGAAAAACGTTCGAATAACGAAATACCAGCGCTATTTTTAACCTTCGGAGGCGCTTCCACTGACATTTCGTCTGACATTCAAACATCAACACCGTCGTTTAGACGACTTCTATTCGTGATTCTCACGACAAGATTTCACGACTCACGCAAACAGGGAAGAAATGCAAATGTCAATCAAAATCTCACGACAGTCTTTGTTTCGCTAATCGTTAATCGATGAAATTATATCCATACATTCCAACATCTTTTAAGCGAAATACTCACACTCGACACTCGCTGCTAAAAACGACGCGCAAGAATAGTAATTACCATCGCTATCGCGGCAAAGAATAATCTCGACGAAGAATAATCATGACAAAGCATCGCTGGCAGCTCGTTACGAATTACGAGGGGACGCGAGCGTTAACCTTCGAAGCCAGGACATCGAATTACCGAGTCGAGGTCTTTTAAGAAGTTCGCAAAGAGCCATTACCGCGATAATTTTTGCATCGCGATGCCGAAGCCATGCAACATCGTGGCAGGTCGTCCTCCCTAATGTCTCGCGTAGTCGTCCATCGCGTCCCAACGACGGCGTAGCACGCAGCGAGTTTACGACCGAAAGACGACGTCAGCCTGCAGCGACAGCTGTCATGCACGGGAAATTTGCCTGCAAGAACGATTTCTCTTTAATGTCAAATCCTAAACGTTCTGCACCTCGTTCGCAGCCGCGCGTTCCACTGCTTTGGCACGCCTTCGGTAAGCGATCTATCTCTCTCCCTCGCTCCTTCATTTCTCTTCTGCCATCCTTTTCGCCATCTAGCACCATTCCATTTCGCAATTTAACACGGAGCGAGCGAGCGACAAAATGGCCAGTATCGACGTTCTCGTTACATGTTGATATTGCTTACCGATCGTCATTTCTTTTCGTGGATTCAATATGCGCCGAAAACTCGGGAACTAACTGACGGACACAATAACGCGTTTACTAGCGAAAGACTTGTGACTTTGTGAGCATTCGCTCGTATCGCGTTTTATTTTTGTCGTACCATCAAGATTTTAAATGCCCATCCTCGTCTGCGCACAGTGGGGGGAAAGCAAGGCTTTCCCGCTTAGTTGCTCTGATGTGTCACACGGCAAGAACTCAAACCTCTCGGATACAATAGGCGAGTCCCAAGGATTCGCTTTTATGGGGATGGGAAGTATGGGGGAAATAATCATTAATCTAAATTAGAATCTTTCATTCTAAAGCTTAACTTAAGAGTATTCTTCGAAATTATTCTCATTTTCGATATTTCTTTAGAGTCGGGTATATATTGAGAAATTAAGACGTAATTTGGTGTATTATTCCTGGGATCCTCTCACGTCTACGGTCGAAGACGAACTGGCACTACGTGTACCCATATAAGTTACCTACATTGACAACAACAGCACAAAAAAAAAGGCGTCGTAGCTAGGCGAGTTGTTATTATTGTACTTTCGATAAGTCACCTAGGTCTACCAAAGTTCCAAGAATTTTCGCGTCGTTTGTACACACCGAAATTTTTTTCCAAGAAAAAAAAATAGAAGAGAACGGCGTACAGTTACGCGACAAGATAAATAATGATCGAATTATGAATTAAAAAACAAAAGATACGGCATTTTTCCAGCGTATTCCGTGTTGCACCTTGCAACGTTTCGAACCAGTATAAAAATCTTCCATCGCGCATTTCGCGAACTAACAATAAGAAGAGACGCGTCTAAGATGCTATGTCGTATTTGAGGCGAATAGAAGCACAACGCATTGATCTTCTTTCGATCGTAGTCGCTCCGTGGAGAATAATGCATAACGCGTAATGCACTATGGTCTATGTACGCGCGATGTCGCGCGGAATGAAAATACTTGTAAATGAGCCATCGGCGCCCTTTGATCGTGTAAAACCGAAAACGTTGTCGCCGCTGATGTCGCCTTCGGTCGTATCGAGCGTACCTTTCGTCCCATTTATCATCCGTGTCCCAAGCGATGGAATCCGCTTCACTCGCGTCAACGCGCATCTTGCCGCATACCTTTTGCATACGTAGAAAAATGTACGCTGAAATTGAGAGGAGAGGAGGGAATATTGTATAGAAATGACCACGGGAGTCTATAAATTTAAGAGACAACGAAATCGTGTCGTGTAGTTGTTGCATTGATCCGTTGACTAGCTTCGAAGATAGTCGTCGTCGATTTCGTATTGCGCATTTACGATGCGTTTTAAAAA
>JAITYT010002364.1:63574-88546 GCA_025433975.1 Liostenogaster flavolineata | reverse complement strand
AAAAAAAAAACATTCTAAACACAAACGTTACGATACCTTTGATTATTAAAAACACGACCCCTCCTCTGCCAGGAGTAAACTCATTGCAATTAAAAGCGACGAAAGGATCGAATATCAATCGTCAGGATCGCGTTGCAATTTCCAATTTGAAGAGCATTGGGCGTCGAACTTCGCAGGGATTAAATTTAGCAGTGGATATGGCATCGAAGAGCGACGCCATGGCGTCGTCGTCCAAGTCCAATCGCATCGGTTCGACCGCGAAGCGCCGTGGTGTCGTCGTCACCGAGCGTAACAATACGTCCGAGTCGGCACTCAAAGGAGCGTCGTGCGGCTGGCAGGACGCTTGTGCGTCACAGACGACATTCGAAACCGTGAGAAATCCAGTTATATCGTCCCGCCATTATAATAATTGTATGCGCGGGACTCCGTGCAATTATCACGCTCCGGCGATGCGAGCGCCAGCGAGAAGTGGAAGTCGAAGCTGTCCCGCGAGAGAACATACGGAATTTTGTGGAAGGAATTTCTCGCACCGGTGCAATTCCGCGACAGCAGTCGAACCGATGCGCGGAAGCATTCTGGATATTCGAACGGCTGTCTGTCCGTCTCGCCGTGTGCGTCCAGGTACGAACGTACGTACGTAATACGTAATACGTTCCTTTGTGAAGGCAGCGATCGAATCGACGATCATAGAATTTGGAGTCTACTTTGATGTTTGAAAATCTGCTTCCGCCGTACCGTTGTCATCGCTGTCTTTGCTTTTGACTTCGATCGAATCTCTTCTCTTAGTTCGGCTACCGCGTCGATGTCGATCGTTCGATTTCTCGTGAAAGGACCAATCGAAGAATTTTTATTGATGACCTTTCAAGATTCGCTGGAAGAGAAGCATCGTTGGGACCCCTGTAGTTTGCGATTTTGTCGTATGGTTTTATCGTTCAGTTTAAAATTTCCCTGTCCTCAAGGAATTATGATGTATTAGAGGGGCTGGAAAGTAATATCGTATTTTTTTCGTCTAATTAAAACAAATAATTTTACGATATACTTCTATTTTGTGTCAATGATCTTACATAGTTACATAGATCTTAAATATATCTTACACAGTATTGGCGTACTTAATAAACTGATTACTGATGATATGCGCAAATGTGACATTAATTTCCGGTCCATCTAATAATATTTTAAGAATCACGAGAGATTTCGTTCGAGTGGCGGAATTAAGCGATCGATTTCTTTGTCGAGTGAAATCGACATGTTCCTTCCGCGCATCAAGTACCAATCTGGCGCTTAACGATTCTGGAATCGATCTTCCGTGCAATCTTCGTCAGTGGTTGTCGGACGTCCGATCGGTTGGTGGCTCTGCATTCCAAAACAGATATTTTACTGATAGAAAAGACACGAGAATATCAGAACTGATTGTTACGTCTATTTATTTCTTAGTTACTGCGACCAAGTGTTTAAAGAAATGTAATTAAGCGAATAAAAAGGTGAAATGCATGTTACCTACTTCGTTTCTATTTTTCGTCGTTTCCTTTTCATCCTTCTTCTGCAAAATACAACTTTTTCGTTTAATGGGCTACCCCCGCATCTGCCGCATGATTGACGCATTTTGATTTTTCGAAGCGTCGTTCCTGTCGAGTATGATTAATTATCTCGGGTCAAGCCAACGGTAACGTATAAGTACAGTCTGTACGTTGCGTCGAATTCCTCTTGGAACTAGAACGCGTTGAAATAGATCGTGGAAAATCGAGTGACGTAACTAAACTTGTTGCGATTCCGTTTCCAGATAATGTTTCTAAATTGCCTGTACTTTAATGGAAAATCTTCATTCGTTTCATGCAACATTTATAGCAGCTACGTTATATTACGTAATTGCAATACTATATGTTTCTCGTCGCTGTTGTAAATATTCCATTATTAAAATCTACGTACGTACATCCGTTATGGGTGTTCTACTTTTCAATCTTTCGAAGTTCGTTATAAATGATCATGGTATCGAAAGAAAGTCTCGTTCGGTGTTACGTGAAATATATGTGAAATAACTGTGACTGTAATTGTGACGTAGAAAAAATAAGATTAATTTTGCTACACGGTTAATTCTGCGTTGATTCGAATAAATCTACTACATAAGTAACGTCAACATTATTTTCATCTAAAACATGTCAGCAGCTGGGTGAACATTTTTTCCACTTACTGTATGTATTTTGTCACGTCGGATTTATATGGGGCAACGCGTTACAGTGATTGTCACATGATAAAATTATTCAACTTTTTCTCGTTGTTAAAAGCATAACGATAGATGAGCCAACGCGCCTCAAAATTCTGCAATGTCACTGCCACATATAACTATACGTTTTGTATGAAAAATAAAATGGCGAAAAAGAAAATTCAGTAAAATCGAGAATTATATGGTAAACAACAGAAGCCTGATTTATCATCTCGGTTTAAGGAACAATGAAAAGTATTACGGTTATTTTCTATAAAATGGAAGAAAATGAAACTCGTTCGAGTTTCACGCGAACTTTTACCTTATGTACATACGAGAACTATTTATAACAGTTTGCAACCTAATTTTGAAATGTTCTTACAAGGAAACGAAAAGTAGACCTCATAAGTTTCGTGCATTCGAATCGTGACTATTTTTAGAACGTCAAACCAGTTATTTCCATGGTATCGGAACTGATAGAACGTCGTGCAATCTGATGGCACGACAAACGGTAATCGTAAAATCGCATCGTCTTCTTTGACTGCCCATTTATCATAAAAAGACATCTATCATAGGAAGATATCGCATATGGCACCAACTTTGACAACTTTATGACATCCTTGTAATGGTTTTAACAAATTCTTTCGAATATCAAATTTCTATACATATCTGGATATCGAATACATACGAAATTATATAATATTATTAGTCGCTTAATTAGTTAATTCGCATTAGTAAGAATGTGAAAGAAACGTGACGACTCTTTTGTCGAGCTGAACACCTAGTTAGGTGGTTCTTACTCGAGTCGCGAAACGCCTGATTATAAACGTCACCCTTAAATTCCAGGAACGTTCTGAAAAAGATACAAAGGACGAGAGAATGAGAACTCTAGATGCTTAGAGAGTTTCTTTTCGGCCGTCGTATGAATGAATCGCGTTATTATTGAGGAAGAGAATTATGTAGACCAAGGCGATCAGACCTCCTTGTGCGTCGATTGTGAGTTGTGGCATCCTGTTTATTTAATAAATATAATTAAGGCTACTTTTGAGATATTTGATTTATTCGTTTTGGTAGCTGTTACACGTACTATCGCTATTCAGTGATAGTATAGACATCCGTCCAGAAGAGGCGAGAGAAATGCTAAGCGATCGGTTGGTTTCCAGGTTGCAGCCCGAATGTATCAGCGCTTCGACACTACGTCGATGATTGGTATCCTCGGCCAGACGATGCTTCCTTGCACTTCACTTTCGATTACTTACACTTCGAACGCGCACAAAAATATTGCACATGAAATGCACGATTAAATTTCGAGTGTTCTTCCACGAGTGTACTCGGCACAACGATCGTCTGCGAACTGATAACGAGTTAATAATGTCTGATCTGAATATCTGATCTGAAAAAAAATGTAAATACATACAAAGATATTCATAGCTCTGAAAGTTATTACAAAAAGTAATTATTCAAATATTTGTTTTTTTTTAATTATTATCAATCTATATTACATTTAATTAAGCACGTTTTTGTGATTAAGAGAAATTGTAAAAAGTGTTAAGGTATTCACGAATAATCTGATAAAAATAAATAAAATGAATAGAGTAGATTTTTAATTTTTCTAATTAAAGCGGTAGAAATTTAATGACACTTGATATTTAACATCTTCGATTGTTATTTCGATACTCTACTAAGATAAAGGAAGATAAATTCGATAAAAAATACATTACTTCTTTAACGGCGCAATAAATCAGATCGAAGTACAGATCAAGTAATGCGTTTATACCGGAGTGATTTCAAATTAATTAACCCAAATGGATTTTGTCAAAAAAAAAAATACATTTCTTCGTTTCTAGAAAGAAGAAGAAAAGAAAAATGCGAATACTTACAAAATCTCTCGATTACCGTACCGAAATAAGACCTTTTTCGAATTACGTAGAAAGACTAACTCCCATTTCGCCATCGCACGACATAAACCGATTGGCTTTCCCTAGTGCCATTCGTCTCCGTTATGCCTACTTCTGTAGCTCCTCCTCCCACTCCTCTTTCATCGCGGCGCGTCTCGACGCATAATTTATTACAGCGACGTATGGGCGCGTGTTATGTCGTGACCCGAAATTAACGTTCCATCGCGTTTAACCGCGAATAAATCGGTACATTCATCGACGCGGCCGAGTGAATCGTGACTGCTTGAATCGGTCTTCCCATGGAGATCGCACGATACAAAAGTTTCTTGGTTGCTGCGTTCGCCAATTGCTACAAAACTCAACGAAACCAGTCGAGATCGTTTTTATCTTCTTTATTTGGCGTTTTTCTCGAAATTTCTTTGTCTGTGAAAATTCTAATGTATTGGCCGAATCGAATAAATCAGAATTTTACTTAAGTATAAAACGTTATGGCTAAGGTATCACGATAAGAAAATTCAGAAACGAGGTGTTTCATGAATCTTAAAGTTTGATTCGCGAAACACGAAAATCTTGTAACCCGTGGGCAATACGTTAAGCGTTTAACAAGTTTATGAAGATTTACCTTATACGAAGTTACGAATGGATGAATCGAGCGCTTTTATGAAGTTAAATTCGAAACTGTTGAAAGCAGTAAAGCAGTACGAATAAGGAGGCGCCGAAAGTTTTGAGTTTACGTGGATGAATTATGAATAAATCGAGAGCCATGGTCAACGTGGTCAAAGTGATATTATTAATCACGTGTAGTAGCGGAGATAAAAAAATTCGAAAAATCTTAAATATACGCAAGAAATATTCAAATCTAATCGAATTTTATTAATTTAAAATGTAATTAATGAAAAAATCATAATTATGAAAGTGTATATATTTTTAATTAAATAAATAGTCGAAATATTAATCAGTACGTCACTTGGAAAATTAATTCATTTAACATTTCAATAATGAAATAAATCCTTGCATATTATAATTGAATTGCGTTTCAGTTTATTTCGTACTTCATTTTTTTCTATTATCGGTTAAATGTTTTCTATTGAAATATTCTTATTTTACTGTATCGTAAAAGAATATGATTTTTCATAACCAAAAATACCGTATTATCGTCTTCGTATGAATTCATCTTCTGAAAGAGCACGAAAAGTTTGCACATACACATATGCATATATTGTATTTTAGAGCTATATGCAATTTTTTTTGAATTACAAAATACGAATATCTTGAATTATCGTTTAACTTTCTTCAAGGTAACGCGCTAAATTATCATTCCATTGTTACGTGCTTATTGATAATACAAACTGCATTGAATTAAAATTGCATTAAATAGAACAATTGTTCGTTCATTGATGGATATTACATTTAATTCACGCGACAAATAAGCAAAATTAATTTTCAATCGTTTTCTTTTGAAAAATGTGATTTTAAAAAATAGGGGCAAAAACGATGACTTTATACATTTTTGATGAATCGTGACAATTATTCGTAGCTCATAAATTAAATGAATTATTATATAATTATAAATTTACGTCATTAATATACAGAATTAAAATATGAATTTCGTAATGTATTTTATAATAATACTAATTGGTAGCAGAAATTTCTCTCGGCAGGAAACGTATATCGCGAATCTCGTTATTATCGATGTATCGTCGTGTGTCCTCGAGGAAAAGAAAAACCCTGACGTTTTAAAAGTCGGATTTGCCGATTTTTCCCCGGACGAATTCTCGCGTCCATCAAAATCGTAAGTACTTGGGAAGCGGAAAAAGGTACGCTTGCACTGCAAACTTTGCTTTTGCACTTGACGATGCACGCGTTGCGTCTCGACGAAATCTCATTTGAGTACACCCTAGAGTCGTTATATCCGTTTAAAAAAAAGTTTCAAGTTCATTCGAATATCATCGTGGCTTTTTCGAAAACTTTTCCGTTTCGTCCAATTTCCGTCGTTTTATTCTGTCTTCGTCTCCTTTATTTCTCTCTTCTTTCTTTCTCTCCCTCATTGCCAAATGACTTTCGTCGCATCTCGTTACATTTCTAATGATGCGTTCTGCGTTATCGAGTAAGAGGCAGTGAAGATCAAAGAACGACAAGAAGAAAAGAAGGTGGAAATCTGTAGACCCGGGTTTAATGGATTTATATTTTCAGTAGCGGCGGTGCGGAAACTGGGAGTGCCTTCGTGTCCACACAAAGAGATTTTTCTAGCGAGTACACAGAGATTCTGGGCAGCAGCGCGCGTATATTTATCACGAATGCTAATTGGCTCCCCTGTTTCCGCGCTCGTCCGCTCTCCGCGTGCAACATTATCGCGTTGCTAAATCGCATTGTGCTTCTTACTACTCTGCGATTCGTTCATACCAGCCCTCTTCTGCCTCTCTCTCTCTCTCTCTCCCTCTCCCCCTCACTCCCTCTTTCTCCCTTATTTCCTTTTTTTTTCTTTTCTTCCTCCTTCCGTTCTTTTTTCTCCCTCACTTTTATAACGCGGACTCTTCAAAGGAGACAGCGTCACGATTATCCCGAACGCTTCGCTTTTATTCTCGATCGTATCGCGTCCCTTTTATCCTCGATCGTATCCAACCTCCTGTAAAAGGTTAAGTATGATCCGGTTTCCGTGTAAATGTTCGCGAAAGTAGCATTACGTTAAAGAAATCAAGAACTTACGACTCACTTTAACGACGTGAAACGCGTGTCTATCTAACTACGCGAAAGAAAAGATCAACATCGTACGAGCGAGCAAACGTAGCTTTTTACCGTTAAATTCTTTTTCTTGGCTCTGGTAAAAGTTATCGACGATATCAGCACGTAATATTTAGTTTAAGTAAAAAGCATCGTTCGTGAAGTTAAATTGATCCAGTCGAATAAAGTGGATTTCAATTAATTTTTTAAAAAAAGTCGATTTCTCTGTCGTTATTTAGAACACTCTGTAGTTATTTTAAAACTATGCGTGACAAATTTTCACGCGTGTATCAAAGTATTAATTCGTTTGAATTTACGTGTAAAAATCGATAGCTGAATTTGGACCAAAAATGGGAAAAATTCCAAGTCTGTAAGGTAGCAAAAATCATAAAAATTAAAAAATATCGATTTATTAATTTTGAAGGTACCATCTAATGGGTATTGATACATTAAATTCCTGCAAACCGTTTCTCGAGCGTCGTGGAAGTAAATACAAAATTTTAATACGCACAAAATGCATTTTAAGCGTTTCTCCGTTATAACCACGAATTAGCCGCATTTTCAAACTTCATATCCGTGTTGTTTGCGACTAGTTGACTATTTTTAATCGTATAGGCCAATTATTAACTGTAGTTGGTTGTAATATTAATTGAAATTACAGACATTGGTCATTTCATTGGAAATAAAAATCCACTTTGAGTCTTTCATCGGAAGCTCGATACAATCGTATAACTCAATTATTTGTCCTTTGAAACGCTACCTTTTGTAACGTTTTACGTACGACAGTATCCCATTCCAACACGCTTCCGTGCGTAAATCTAGAAAACTTTCGCGTTCACGCGATTAAAAATTGTCCGGCCGTTGAACACACGAACTGATCCTAAAATATTGAAAGAGCGGAACTCGCTGTCGTTGAACATCGTGGCCTGCTTTTTTCAATTCCACAGGTCAGCCACTGCTGACGTCGGTTCGAAATTCTTCGTGCTTCGAAGCGGCGTTATACTCGCGCGAGCCACAGCCAATTTGCCATACGTTTTTCGTGCTATCAAAGCCGATACGAATTGCAAGGCGTGCGTGTGCGATGCCAAATGGATGGACGAAATACGTGTCGTGGAGAATCAAGGGGCTTAAAGGGTGGAGAGAGTGATGGAAAAGGGAAAAACGACGTACTTAAAAGCGAATCGTAACAGCGGCATTGCGAAACTCTCGGTCAGCGCAAGCACGGATTTTACTACTGTTTGCCTTGGCTTTGATTGGCCGAACCAGATCGTTCTCCTCCGCGGTTTTCGAACGGCAAGAGACGAAGATACTTTCGTTGGCGTTAATCGTCAATTTTCACGTAATTTTAAACGGCAAATAAAGACACTAGATAACATAACTGGATAACATAATAATAGAAAAAAAATGTTTGTCACCTAAGAACGACTTCTAATAGTACAGGCGTTATTCTATGTATGAATGATTATGTAAAATTAATTAATCTGTGCTATTTTTTCAAGGCCTTTTTAATAAATAAAAAAAGGGGGGAAGACACCTATGTAAGGATTATATTGTTTCGATAGAAGTGATTGAATAGCTCGAACGCTCGCTGACAACGCACTGAAATAATACCATTTCTGTGGAATCCAAGTGGTAGTCGATGCTAATTTTCTGTCGCTTTTCGGTTACCGTTAATATTTCTACGAAATCGCGAACGCAATAGTATGCCGTGCAATAGAGACTTAATTGACCCATTCGCACGATGCTTCTACTTGAATAATTCGCCGTGCTCGTTAATACTTTGACCGTCGAGTTTATTTCGCTGATAAGTAGATTTTGATAACTGTTACAAACAGTACACATTCGTATAAACATTTTTTCCTTCTAATTTGCGTTATTAATTATTGTTGCAATTAATTTTATCGTAATTAAGAGCTTGCATGCTTACATACATAATAGAGATATCAGCATCGAGTTTTCATCCGTTTTGTGTTTTAACGCGTAAAATAACGTAGTGATATGTCTAAAGTCGTCGGAATTCCAATGAGAAATTTTAAAAGAATAATTAAAATTTGGAAAAAGACGCGAGTTAAGATTAAAATCGTTTCTACAATTTTATACATTTTTGTTCTAAATTGTGGTTGACTGTTTGTGGATTGAGAGACATGTCAAATTAATAAAAAATTTTGGCCCCAAATCGTTCGTAAATGTTTAACTAACTTTATAAGATTAGAAATGAATAATTAAGTTTCAACGATCTTTGTCAAAATTTCTAAGAGAATGTCTTAAAATTATTAAATACCAATAGTTGATTGCCTAACAAAACTTCAAATAAAATTGTCTTCTCAATAGTCGTAAGTAAGCTCCTTCCTTTTGTGTGCGTGGTATTACGGAACTAAAAAAATAAAATAAATTCATGATATAACTTTTGCACGAACGTATAACTGCCACATTTCCTTTATAATTGTACAAAGGACGCGTACGTGTCATCGATATTTTCAAGCTCACAGCTAACATTGCGAGAACCAATACGATTTCTCGTTATAATTTTTTATTAAATGAAATATTTCTTTTTCCGTCGCGTATGAAATATCACGTCAAAAGATATTGGGAGATAAGAGTAAAGTTTTCAATTACTTTGTGGTACACCTATTCGCGTACAATATAACAAAAAATTGAATTTACATTGCTTTGAAAAATGAAATAAAAATTGTATACGTAAATAACTTCTGTTTATAATTTTCGTGAAATTATTTTAAACATTAATTAAAAAATTTCAATATCCAAAAACGTTTCGATGCAACTGTAACACTGATGGAAAATATTCGTTTTAAACGTTCAAAAATATCGAATATGGTTAGAAGTAATTACTGTTTTTTTAAATCTCCATTTCTCAACACCACTCAAACGTTGTAGTTTTTTTACGAATGTAAGATAATCGTGTCAAACAGTGCCTTTCCATTCTATCCAATCGATGATCGGTTTGTATCGTCTTCATAAATACAATTCGTGCAGTCGACTGTCATAAACAAGATTGCCTCATCGTGACAGGAATTCTGCTTCTTGCAACCGATATTTCATAATTTTAATGAAACCTAACGACAACACTAGATTGAACCATGAATAGCAATGTGTGTATTGTACAAAATACGTTGGCTGATTTTAACGTATTAATTAGAAAAATAGCGATAAATTCCTATAAGAATGTAGTTTATAAAAATCCTCGAGTTTCCCACATTTGAAGATTTTTGCCACTAGAATGAAATCACGACTAATCATGAGCTATATTTTCACTCGATACAAGATTTAAGATAGCTGAAAATACTTTCCATCGTGTTTTATCCAGACATTGGGTAAATACGACATTCGGACAAGCGAGACGACAGTCTCTATTCGTTCGATCTGTGAATTTATAGCTCTACAAACTAATATAAATATTAGAACGAGGTTTCGGCATGATATTGAAACATATGCAGCGCGAATGTCAACTCGAATTTCTTGAACGAATACAGAAATTCGTGGAGATATTCATAGAATCCACACAACGCTGAATTGCCGTTTAAAATAGAAATATCGCGTCAGTTAAAAATATCAAGCGACTAATTAAAATAGATATTCTAACTTGATCGCGCCGCGCTAACGACATGTCAGAAATAACGAAATAAACTACCGTAACTCTTTTAACGAAACTCGGCTGCTCTGTGTTTTATTACCGTGTTTGTTAACCGTCAGCAATCCGCAGTACCATTGTCCTATGTTACATCATAAACTGTAAAATTTAATAAGTGAGATCGTATTGTTGTCACAGTCAGTTCCTGCGTTTTTGTTCAATTCTCCAAAAGTAATGTTTTCTTTTTTCGTTCTATTTTTAACACGTTCGATAGAAATCGAATTTAAACTTGTGTAATGCGACATGCATTTGCCACGTTGTACTTGATAAAAAAGAGTGATTTTTATTTCTTAAATTCAAAGAAATACTCGCATACTCCAGCGATTGGAATCATTTTCTTGTCGACGCAACATTTGAATTATTTTCTTGGCGTCCTTGCTAAGATGAGTGCAACGAAGATGTTAGATTTGATACTAAAACACGAAGCCTTCGAATGGAACGAAGTTTTTCCCTCCCGTCAAATATTAAATTAATCAGGTTTTAGTTAATCAAATATTAAATTAAATAACAGTAGAATTCAATAAAAATAAAAATTATATTATTTACATACGATGACAAACAAATCTTTCTCTACGACACGTTAATCATGAGAATCGTAAAAATTATTATCGAGTTTATGTTGAAATTCTCTCTACATCAAGTTAGCAAATACTTCTATAGCGAAACAGAGAGTTCGCTACAATACGCGTTCCTGCAGCGCATCTTAAGTTCATAAGAAGGCACGAAGACGCGAAATATTGTCGACATCCAGAAAAGATGAAATTTCGCGAGAGGAGATTTGCATATTTAACCGCCGTGTATTTCAATCTCCTACAAGTCGCCATGATTTATCGATTATGTAAGGCGGTATCGTACTCGACTGCGCCGAATTAACAAATGATCGATCGAATCCTCGCATAATTTACGTTCAAAAGTTCCGCCCATTCGTAGTACGTTTGCACCGATTTAAGACACCAATACTCAAATTCGGACAGATACCAGCAGGTCATTATCGATAAAAAATGCACTCTCTTCTCCAAAGACGTATCACTCGTAGAAAAATATTGACACAATTCGGTGCAAAGATACGCAAGGAAAGTATTTTTATCGTTACGTAATGTTTAAACGACATGCGAAGATATATAAATGCGCTATCATTTCTCTATCGATCTCCACTGTCACAATTTCCAAAGTCGAATCTCATTTTTCAGTTTTTGACCAGTTCTTTTCCATTTTGTCCCACTTTACGACAGAAAAGTGAACAACAGAAAAAGAAATTTAGAAAGAAAATGAAGATTTTTGCATGGTCTTAGTTACGCTCGAACGAAGAAGAAACTCGGAAGGATATCGCATAAGACGTCTCGACGCCGGCACCACGAAAACCAGATGGAAACGTTCGGAACGTCCAAAACGACCATCGACAACAAGATCGATCGAACTTTCGCACTCGAATTAATCACTTGGAAACCGCGCGAACTTTCGGGACGACCCGATAAAAACGAGAACCATCGGTCGGGATATATCGACCCCAATTCACTGACCGTCGAGAAACATCAGGATGCAACGACCGCGACGCGGTCCAGGCTCGAATCGGTCGGTCGACATTATGCGGCATCGCCTTTCTCGTAGACCGCGGTTATCCAGAAGGAAAGAAGTCGAAACGAAACGGCGAGGAACAAAATTCGAAAGTTCACGAGAAAAATCGATCGAGGAACGCTATCAAATATTTGCTATCCCCTACAACGAAGACTTTCATTTCGACCCGACCCATGAGGAAGTTCTACCTCGAATTGCGAAGCAACACAATCGATGTAAAAGTTAGCGTGAAAGATTACGGCGTTTTCTATCGAAATTATGAACTGACGTAACTAAAGAATTAAAAAGTAAGGAAAAATCAATGAATCGAATATTTCGAATTTTACGAATTTTTCTCTCGCGATTTTCAAAGTGCGAAAAACGAATGCGAAATCCAGTGTTCGATCCACGAACTCATTCTGATGTTTAGTCAGAAAGCGAGGTAAAGTCGAACGATCATATTTTTCATTGTATAGGATATCTCCAGTTTTTTCAATTTTGAGAATCGAATACGAGTACAGTTACGAGTAAATACGAGTAAATACGAGTACATTTCACGTAATTTATACTCCTTCCATTTCATCGATGACGTTAACATAAAGCGATGCATCTCGAATACGACGATATCGAATGGTACAAACAACGAATCTCCGATATCAGTAAATAACATAGACTTTGTACCGATATTGTACACAAAGACCATTTTCTTATTTTCGTATTATACATCATTCGAGCAAGAGTTGTCCCATAGAAAGCAGACAAATGTATATCTCCGAAGATTATTGACTTCATCGATATTTTTCCACGATCAATGATAATAATTCGCGTTTAACAAGAACGAGGTGCATAGAGTGAGCGAACGTGCAAACATTACGGAATTCGTTTAGGCAAGAAATTACTTCGACTGCTGGAAATCGAAAAGCAAAAGTACAGAAACGATTGGTAGTAAGAAAGTAACTGCTCGCGATATACCAATAAAGCAACAAAGCTATAACCAATCTAAAATCTTGCATTCTCCTGAAATCATTCAAGTTCGATTTCATCGCGTATTTTTCCGTGATTTTATTCGCGATAGGGGGCAAACAAATTTGAAAGAAATATACACGTTCATGAATACGTATCGACGTTAGGAACGCGTTCGAAACCGATCAATCCGCAACAAGTTCCCGCGTTGAAAGACAAGAAACGAAACAAGAAGAAAAAGAAAAGAAGCGGAACGATAAATAGTTTAACTAAACGTTTCATTTCAATCATGACGAATGAGTCGGTGACGAGAAACCGACAGTTACGGCACGATCGATCTTTCTCCAGCGACCAAAGTCGGATTCCGCCCAACTTTTCAGACGCTGACAGCATCGAGAGTCCCGACTATGAAAGAAGGAAGAGGACAGAAGTAGAGAGAAAAGGTGATGAGAGGAGAAAGTTTGTCTGTGTTCGAGAAAGGGCATGCAGAATTATCCTGGAGGGCGGTGGCGACCTCGGATAGAGCGAGACGGAGACAAAGCGCGAGTAGGAGGAAACGAGGAAGAGAAAAGAGCGACTCGCAAAGGCGAAACGACGGTACACACAATGCACCTCCGGCTCTAGCTCGGAAAGTTCTAACGCCTCGTTAGCTGGAGGCCCGATCGGCGCGGGTATCACGTCACCGTGCGCCGCTTTTATAACCACGAGGCAAACGATAACCACCGAGACAGCCGTCACTAAGCAAACCGTAACCCTACGTGCATCAGTAACTTGTCGACAATGCCGCTGATTCATAGGTCAAATCCGATCACGCGAGCCAATTGCGTGTGCCGCGTCTACGTCTCGCTTTTCGACCTTTCTTAATCCACGAACGATTACGTGCCGCCGCCCGTCTGTCTGCCTACCGTGCGCCGATTTCTCGATATTTAACGCACGAACGATAACATCGTCTCTCGTCGCGAAGCGATGCGATTCGATTCGATTCGATCGTGGGCTATTTTACGCCCGCGATGAACTTGAATCACGCGACACAACGTCAAGAAAATTTGATGTGCGCGAAAATTTCAGTCTTTGTTTGTTGCTTTTACTTGTTAATCGTAACATCTCTTAATAATTATATGACTGCCGAAAATCAAATTGAAAATATTTTTTTCCAATTTAGTTTATTTTCTGACACGTTTAAACTTATTTCGGATTCCTTATCGGAAAAACGACGTCGACTTGGAAGCAACGAATCGATGGAACCTGATTACAGTTTTTGCATATACCTGGTGTATTGTACGACGCTTCGTACGATGGTTAATGGATCGTTGGTTTTAATTTTGGAACGCATGAAGCTATGGAATTCGACGCGCGTCCGACTTCATTGTAATGGAACAATGATTTTGAATTTTAACATAGTCTTCACAATTTTATGTACGTACATATAGTTGCGAGATTGAGAAGAGTGTATTTTACAGAAGGAACTTAGTTTATAACGAATGAATAAATCAGTGAATACCGAATCGATCCGTGCAAAATCTCTTCGATTAATTCCTCGAAATATTCGTAATATAGTGTTTTCGTTAACGATGACTTTACGATAAATACGTGAAAGATCGTAAAATCACACGTCTCTCATTAAAAATAAAAAGGAAAGAGAAGAAACGTTTTCGTTCTTCCGTGAATAAACGCAGCAACGATTTCTTTGTTAATGATCGACTGGTCAGAAATTGTTTAATTTCGTTCCTTTTCATGTATTTATATATCACGTAAGTACACAGTACCGATATACGTATCGCTTTATGTAGGAATAAACACAGGCGATCTCGAACACGTAGGGAAAATTAATTATGAATACGAAGAAACGAAATGTGCAATCAGATTTATTTGCTTGGCGTAATTCGCGCACTCCACTCAAGTTTACCGAGAGAAGCAGTTTACGGTGGCCGCTTCCTCTACGACTCAATTAAAAGTAACCGTAAGAGAAACGCACTTCGAGAGCTACGTTCTCGCTTTTCCGTCTTTCCAAGTTCGCGCGTTTGCTTGCGGTTGATTTCGACGACGTCAAAGCGTTTGACGTACCCCAAGGAGTCGTTTCGGAAAGATACCATCGATGGAGCGATCGATTACCCTGAACAAGAACGACGAATTTCAAACGAACCGACGCCCGTTGCATTTACTTTGAAAAAGTAGCGCTTCAATTCTATATTTAGAAATATAAGCAAACAGCGTGATATTTCTGTGGATTTGAAACTCGTCAAACTGCAGAAATTTCGTTGATACGATGAACCAGTTTTACTCGTAATCGATTCAATTCGAAAACGATTCAAATATTAAATTTTTCGTGTCGTTCTAAAGGCTACACTATAGATTGACGCTTTACCGCTAACAGTTTCTATTTTACGTTCTTTGTTTCTTCTGAGAAAAGTGAATTTAAAAGACAAATTTATTCAAAAATCTACTTGTACGCCTTATGACTTCGTAATTTATGATATAAAGCGTTTAAAAATATCCGCTTTGAATTAACTCGGAGTCGAAGTTCGCGTGCTAATAATCAACGGTCGTTTTCGTTCAACGATTACCGATACACGCGAATTAGGGACTCTCGAATAAACTCCTTTATTTCATAAGAAGCACGATAGAACGAAAATCGTGCAAAAGTCAGTGAACGATGGTTAATTCCTCGTTCAATGGAATTACGAGCGCGTGATTTTATTTTGGCAGTCCCGAACATTCCGTGCATCAAACCGCGAGAGTTTTCCTTCGTAAATGTTGGAGTGTAAAAATAGAGAAGAAAAAATAAAAGAAAAGGTATTGGAACGGCAGCTGTAGAGGAAGAAAATCATACGAGAAACAACGTGGCGTCGCGTGATTCTCTTTATTACGACGGAAGAAGAATCGATGCGTAACGAAGAATCGAAAGACCCGAACTATCTTTTTATTTTCCATAAAAATACTCGCGGGGAAAGACTCATTTTCACCCTTATGTTTCGCGTCGAAACACGCGCACCGATGCTCATTTTAAACAGTACAGACGAGTTTATTCGGCTGAGTGTGCCGATAATCGCGCAAACAACATGCGACTTCCGCTATTAAAGTGACGACTGAAGAAGTTTCGAGCTTATTCGTTTCCTTCGCTCTCGGTCGGCTATTGGAAAGGTCGCGAGCGCTTCTTTAACGGGCTTTTTGACGTGCGTACGTATTTCTCCTATTTGTATAAGATAAACGAATCGATTAAAGTCTCTCTTAATTTGAAATATTTAATTTTAGCGTAACATCGACGTTAGGCTTTCGTTTTCTCACCTGATCTCTTTTCTTCTTTTGTCGCCTGTCATCGTCATCGATTATGATCGTACAAAATACGATATTTGCCTTAAGGGAATATTTTGAACTTTTAAAATACAAAAGATATGTATTCGAACGACTGCAAAATATTTCACTCTCTGTCGGTACAAGTGTGAAAGAGAATTGAAAGAAAAGAATATAACAATGACTTCGTTTCTTCGATTTTGAATTTATCTTTACGATAATCGACACGTGTTAATCGTATCGCAACAGTCGCATTACATCTGAAACATTTAAAGTACTTTGTTATACGATTTAAATGGTAAATTGATCCTTCTCTTTTCGTCTTCGATAAAAGCTCTATTCGATGAATAATTTGATCGTAAAAACAAAAATTCTCTCTGATTTCGACCTCCGAATTAATTTCGTCTAGCTTTAAGGCTAAAACGAGGAGAATTCCTGATGGACATTCGTCGGTGATCAAAGCAATGATATTGCAAAAGAAAATTAATAAGAAGTATAATTACGTTCTAATTAGTTCTTTGGGAATGAATCAGCTTGCTTATTTCGAAGTCATAGCACTCAACGCGTAAGTTTGACCAAGATCAAAGAAAATATCGAAACAAAAAGTGAATAATAACGAAGAACGATGCAAGAAAAAGAAGTTAGTTAATGACTGAGACGTAAAGGAGTGCACGCGTCGATCGAATTTCAAAGTCAAATTCGAATCGTAAAAGAAGCAAATTCGCGAATTAATTAACGCTGTAATTTCATTCATTTTAATCGATAATTTTCAAGTTTACTTCGTTTTTATTTCAAATTAATTTCCCCGTGAATCTTTACGAATCGATTAACGCGCCGAGCTCGTTCGAAAAGATCGGTTGGAACGATACTTTTAATAGTTCTCGAAGACAAGGGAAGGTCTGTCTTGAAAAGATCGTTAAAACATCGACAAATACAATTACGTACGTAAGGTAGAGGCTAAAAGTACCATCGATTTTTCGTAAGCTCGGTACTAGTAAGCCAACCTCTTTAATCAACTTTCACGCGCGCTTTTCAATCCTCATTTGCTTCGTTCTTTCGATCACGATTCTCGACGAAGCAACGAACCCGAATGCGAACGACGACGCGGTCGCAAATATAGCATCGCGGATAGGAGTGCTTTTGAATGACTCGAGCGCTCATCTCGATTGTGCTCCACGAAATGAAGGCGCGCGTGATTCGTCGCGAGGTCGCGACTTCGAATAAGACCAGTCACGGTGTTCTTTGAGGATAAGAGCGCGTGTCACCATGCCTGAATCGGACGAGTCGAAAGATCGTCGCGTCTCCTCGATATTTTTCGCCAAGTCATTCGTCGAAGTCTTTTTACTCGATGGCGATACCCACGAGTACTTCGCTTCTCGACCCTTTCTTAACTTCTCTTTTCGACGACGATTCGTTTGTACGTGCCGCCGTGGATAAAACGATGGAACCGACCATCCCTCGAGATAACGTATAATGGAAGAAAGAATTTTATCAACGGCGATCGTGAAATCAGTTTTACCTGAGAGCGCTTTATCGAGCGCTTTGATGCGATCTACGTATTTTGAACGAACGAGACAAATATAACTACTCGAGAACATAATGATCCCACGTATCGCAATTATTCTATGAACTATACAATTATTTGCGATTCATTATTTAAATTCATCGATTTCTTACGATTTGACTAGCGCGCGTCGTTCGGCACGAAATGTCACAAAAGAAAAGAGGAAACAAAAATTCCAAAAGGAAAGGAGAGAATCAAAAACGCTCGAATTTATGGAATATTTTTGCCACACGTACGAAAGACAGGATGCAACGATTTGTCGTCGTTGTCGTCGTCGTTGGTCGTCCATCCAAAAACGAGTTGGACGATAACAACGTTATCCTTGATAGAAACATGTCAGGAGGAGGTAGAGAGCAGGAGGAAAAAGAGGAGCAGGATGAGGCATCGACGAGCCATGGGAAAGAGTCGGAGAAGGGGTAGAACACGTTCGATCGATACGTCCATTCCCAAACGTAACTTACCTATGGTAGGAGGTATAGTAGCGAGTGTACGTACACGGAACACCTAGAAAATGGGTGTGTTAGTGCATACCACACCGTCCACGCGCAACCATTTCACCGGCGACCTTTACGACACGTACGGAAGAACCGGACGACGCGACGATGGCAAAACACGAAACAACTTCGAACCCACGCGCTCGAAGCCTCGTTTTTCACGCGTTTTTCGACGTCACCACGGGACGATACGCGTCTGCCGTGTAACGGCCTGACGCGCGCTAAATTCTTCGCGCACGAAACCTCCTCGTATTATCTATTCCGCGCGCGACGAGCAACACGACGACCTTCTTTTTCTCACCCTCGACGCGAACCAATTTCGATTTTTCAAATCGCACCGTCACGTGTACGCCTTCCAAGAGTCGCAGTCGATCCAACTGACCTGTGCCCACTGACATTTTGTCGTCTTAATCGGTACTCATCAAAATAGCGTCTTTGTTATTACTGTACAAGTATTTTCGCACTTCTATTTATTTGCAAGCATTATTGGGTGAAAACGATACTCGTACGATACTTCTGATCGTTATCGACGACACTTAATCAATTTGAATCATATTATACATTGACTAAAAAACGACCTGAATGAACCAGAAAACATGATAAAGTGATATTTCAAAGAAATCAAATAATTTTTTCATGATGACATTCACCAGTTAGCAACAATTTAGGAAAGAGTTATAGCAAATGATAGCAATTACATTCGATAAAATATCTTCGACTATTTTTGTAAAATAGATGGTAAATTTCCAATAAAAAAATAAAATTTTATTCCGATGCACCTGGTCGATGGCGTTTTCGATGTGTGAACGAAAATTTCCGACAAATGCAAACGATTTTCGGTGTTTCGTTTGGCACTAATAAATTCCTTTCGACACTCGGATAAAATTAGAATCTCTCCTTTGAACGAGATGACGAAACGGCTTCATCTGAACGTATTTTAACAAACGGAGAATATAAAAACGTACATTTTGTTAATGTAACCCTGCTGATGCTCGATTATCCGAAAGCGAGTCGATGCTACGACGAATAATTCCAATTCAAATTTGATAAACGTATTTTTCCAGTTGTTAACGTACCCAAAAGTTTCAAGAAACAAACAGGCCAGTTTGTTGATTTTGCAAATATGAGACTGTCGATAGATGTATACGTTATTCAAAGCACGAGACATGCTTACATTCCTTCATCTACGTAGAATGATTGGTTCACTCCATTCACGACATTCGTCAGATCGATCAGCCTCCCGTCATTTCGTCTCGTCGTTTCGTCTCGTCATCTCGTGGAGTAACGAGTAAACGCTATGAGCAGCGACACATCAAACACGATACGTAGTACGTGGTGTGTATAGATGGCAAGCCTTCGAAGTATCAAAGTTTAAATCAGAGCGATGCAATATTTGCGTCCTTTATTTACGTTGCGACTCTACCCGACGCGACTCTTTATAACGTAATTCGTTCGAACATGACGATGACTGGTGTGAAATCACTAGGGACGAATGCGATTTAATCAAGAGACGGTAATCGAAATTTGCTGAAGAAATTAATATCACTCGAAAGTTTCTGCGTTTAGATGGAAACGCTGTAACGATAATAAATAAAGCTGTTTTTAAATGTTAAAATATTGTTAACATTTGTCCCTCCTCGTAGTCTCGTGCGTCGAGAATAAGACGCATGAGAAACCGCGAGAATTCGAAATACGCAACATGCGTATCGAGTTGGTGCAAAGTTTCACGGAAAATAGAAAAATCTATAATTTTGAATACATGAAACGAATACAAGTTCACGATCGAGTTCACGAATTCGTAATACGTTCGATTTTCCATCGGACGAATGAAAATCGTGAAACTCCCGATTCTTCGAACGTACGCGATATCAAAATTTTTATCGATACGAAGCTGATCTCGTGGTCGATCCGTCAACGAGCATCGAGCATCGAGCATCGAGCCTCGACCCTTGACGTAACACGGCCAATTTGAAATTTCACGTTAAAAGTCGAGACACGCCCGGCGGTTCGCGATCTGTCAAACGTGAATAGCCACGGTTCATAAAATCGGCTGCGCGAATTAATTATAAAGCTGCTAAAGTAGATCGTGTCGGTGCAGAATAGTACTAGACTGACGTGTGTCGGGAAACGCAATTAAAACGAAAGTCAACCGCTGTATACCTCTTCTCTCTCTTGATGAAATCTAGCGCTCTCTTCTCCCTCTTCTCGTCCCTCTCCATCCATAGAGCAGAATGTCATGCCTCTTGCTGCAAAACCCACGAGCTCGTCGCACGTTCTACACGTGTCACATCCGTAACACGCGTTTTACACGCGTCCGTACACGTGTCCTCGCGTCAAAACATCAACGTCGCCGATCGAGTCACCTTCACCCCTATCCCCTTCACACTTCTCATCCCTTCTGTACCCTTCGCCGCAATTAGCCTCGTGACGACTGTTTCTCGCACTCTTTCTCTCTTTTTCTTCTATCGTTCGTAGCAACCCCCGTCGCTTTTGCTTTCTCTCTCTTTCTTTTTTCTGTCGTTTGTCGCAACCCCTCTCTCTCTCTCTCTCTCTCTCGGTTTTACGCTTCCGTTTTGTCTCTCTATAATTGTCACTCGGTCAATTCACATTTCGATCTGCTCGACGGTCGCGCCTGCAACAGATGCGCGATAAACTACCTTTCCACTCGGAGATAAGTTTTTTTTTTTTAACGGCGCTGCTGGATGCTTAATATCCGCGTGTTCGCTCGAAAACGTGGAAAAAGAATGCGACGAAGAATGTCGAGCGTCGCGTTATCGAGCGTTCCCGAGTAAGAAGTGGCAGCGCGTAACGTTTAACGAGTCGATATAAACGTAACGAGAATGTATCGATCAATGCGATAAGCGCGCGTTAATCCTGATGAATGGAGAAAATACGAAAAGGAGAGACAAAGATGTACTGCTGCAGATCTAATCGATTCGCAGCTTAAATCGCGGCCGTTTTCTATCAGAAGATCGACTGCTGCTAAAAGCTCCCTGTAATTAATACTCTGTCAGAATCGCCGTTTAAGTCAGCCGATTTCCGCGAGGATAACCGAGCGAATCTGCATTGATTTTCGATTGTCGTTATTAAATTGGCTGTGTGTTCCGATAAGGAAACTTCTATTCGATCTCCTTCTCTTTCCTTCTCTGTGCGCGTTACGCTTCTCCGCGTTCAATCGTGAAAAGTTTTAAGGAGGCGGATAAGTCGAAGATAAACGAATACATTTCGTCGATAATCCCACCAATGGATGGTATTTTACGAGGAAACTACCGTGGAATAATAAAACTTCGTTATTATCGACATCCATAAAAATTAGATAAAACGAGAGATCGAGTCAACGGATTTCAGTCGTTATATTCGTGCTTCTTATTTCGCAAACATAAACGCCGAATTAAATGAAGCTATTTCAGATTTTATTACGAACTAAAGATATCTAACTTTAGTATGAATATTCATTGGCATCGTTTGCCAACGCTGTTACCTAAAAACGAGATTAATTTCTTGAAATTTCTGAAATTGTCTTCGATTTATCGCTTTTCGTAAAATTTATCGACGACGCGTTGAGTGTCGTGTTTTCTAGAATTAATTTAAGAGAATATCGCGGAAAACGATTCAAAACCATCTTGCTTGTTAATACGTTCCTAATAGGTTTTGCTTAGAGCACCACGAAAGTGTTTTCATTATTTTAAACGCATAATGATAAAACGATAATGAATACGTTTATCGTGTTACACTGACGATGTTCATTAAATTTTTATAATTCTGAACATTTAAGGCATTTCGATCCGTTAATGTGACCACCGTTATAAAAAAAACAATCTATGGTCATGTGGTCACATGTGCAAGCATTGTGGTTAACGTGTTAACAATCGATCGGTTTACATCGAATCCATTTTGTGACTTTTGACTTTTGTTTTGAAACTCAAAATAATTATTGTCTTATTCGATATTAGCTGATTCGTGTGACACGCAAACGATCGACCCAAGTAAACAACATTCGATATAATGCTTTGATAATACGGTGCATTCGTAAATGCGGTGCATTAAACGAAATAATAGCGATAACAACAACGGTAGAGTATATGAATCGTTTCGTCAAAGTTTTATGAGTAGCGTGATTCTAAACGAACAATATCAGCCATTAAACTCATGAGATTTATGACTCACGAGTTACGGTCAAAGTTTAAAGCTATTTAGGCATGTTCAAATTTTCTGTTTTACATATAAATATAATGGTATTCTTTGTCGCAAGATATTGTACCATTTAATATAAAAAAAAGAGAAAATAATAAAATAATCGTAAGGTGAAAAAGAGATAAGAAGATTTGTCGTTCGATAAATGGAAACCTGCAAGACAATATTATACAAGCGCTATTTTTTCTTTGGAATTGCGTGGTTAAAAAATGAGAAAAAATATTCTGTCGAAGAGATACCGAGATTTTAAATTCAGGTAACAAAGTATGACGTACGATTTCACGCTTAACGCGTATCGTTCGCTCTCGCATTTATTATTCTCAGTTAATTCGTCTTCGACGAAAAAATAATTATCGTGGTGTATCTCGTGTACGCGTATTCCATAATTCCGTAACGAAGATAACTTTTCATCATATTGCGATTCCACTGACTGTTTGACCATAATTATACGGATGCTTCCTCTTTTCTATTTTTTCTCGAGAATATCTTGTTTTTTTTCATTTACTTGCTTAATTTCGACCAATACACGTTTCACGACGTGTTATTGTAATTAAATCGCCTAAATACTAATAATAATTAAAATAATACGAAAATGTAAGGATGAAATAAATAAAACACACGCAATTGGCAATTGAGATGGAATATATGAGGAAATAGAAAAATGTATATAGATATATAATGTAAATACGCATATACACCAAGAAATAAATTAAAGCAGTCGTCTAAAAAGCAGTAAACTTAAATCAAGGAGCTGAGTAACGAGCATATATCTTATTTCTTGGTTAATTTGTATACACAGTTGTAAGCGAGTACATTCTGCATTTCAAATTTAATTATACCCAAGATGTGCACTTCTACGTAAATTTTGAGTTTGGCGCATCATGCGTTCCTATGGTGCATGTGCCCGTACGTGAAATTTGCACACGGCCAACATTTCAACACGGAACTTGCGAAAGTGACCAAAATCGAATGCACACCATAGTACGTAACAAACTCGTTAGACGAGAGAGCGAATCGCATGAAACTGTGTCGATGAGTTAAGCGACTATTTGGTGTAGGAAAATTCGGAAACCAAAAAATAAAACATTTTACGATATCTTCAATCATTAACAAGATTATCTTGTCAATACAGCAAGAGTTTCCCAAGATCATCGGATCGCGCATGACAATGAGAATCGCCGAATCACTGTGACCTTGCGAAAGTCTTTGTTGGCGAATTGCCCTTGTTGTTCCAAAATCGATCAGGACGATGAAGTGGTCGTAGCGAATATTTACCAAAAGAAGACCCTCGTCCTGGATTTTCGACAGTTTTAATATCTTGGTTAGAGGAGGCAAACTGGTGGGATGCGAGAAGGGAGAAGTGAGATTTAACGGCTTTCGATGCTATCGTGAGACCTTGGTGAACGCTTGAGAGGACGTCAACGAAGTATATTACGCGTTACAGGTTTTTTTTTACGTTGTTCATTCGTAGCATACTTTTCTCTCACATATTTTGTAATTTTAAACTGTACTCCTCAACATCGAGTAGTTGTACAGAATTGCAAGTTATCTATTTCCCAATTTTGTCCATTTAATCTTGCAACGAAGCACCATTCAGTGACGGACTAATTACTAAATTATGAAATTAAATTATTAAATTCCTTAGACAAGTTATTAACCCTTTTATTGTCACACGCAAAACTAGTGCCTATTCGAGAGATACAGAATTCATAGACTGGCCAGGTGCAGTAAAAAAACAGATGCATATAAAACAGCATTAAGTTACATATAACTTATCGATTGTTATTAAAAACTTGTAGGGACAATAAGAAAACAAACGAACAATAAATGTAACGTCTACGATAATGAGTTAAATAATTTCAAAATTTCTTGGAAACAAAAATTCTAGATTGTTTAAAGAAACACAGTCGAATTGACATACTTTTCGATGTTGAGAGATTACTGGCAATCTGTATCAGACAGAGTAAAAAATTTTTAACAAAAGTTACATCTTTCAACGAGAACTAGCGTTTGGTAACAGATTTATTTATTGTTTAAAAAATTAAAAGAAAGTTACAAATAAATAATTCATAATTTCTTGTCTATATTCTGTTATATTTGAGAGGGTGGAAGACCCTGTCTGTAAAGTCGAGATCTAGTTAACGGAATGCTATTGGCGAGTTGGCGAGGAATCCAGTTTAACGATACATACAAAATTATATTACAAATCACTTAGACAATTATTAGTTGATTCGTGTGCACTTACCCAATGTTCAGAAGAGGCAAGAAAGGCGACGATCGATGGGCAGATCTTCGGGTTGCAGCGGCGTACCGGCTACTCGATATTGCGTCCATGATTGTTGATCCTTCCTTGCACTTCATTCACTTCACTCGCGATCATTTGCATTTCGAACGCGCACTACGACATCAGTTTATTCCGCGGCGCGATGCGACACGAGACGACA
>JAITYT010002364.1:47525-63468 GCA_025433975.1 Liostenogaster flavolineata | reverse complement strand
AAATGTGTCGGAATTACGAGTACTATTTCACCGATGTTCACGCGTCGACGATCGGTTACGAACTGACACGTAGGTCGACCGAAATAATAAAAATAGGAATGTCGAATCCGACGAATTGTTATTGTTGCCATTTAGATAGTAAATCACTGATGAAAACTCTTATAAAAAATCATCTCGATTTATTTTGATTTTGTTATTAAGAAGCATTCGTGTAAAGAAAAAAATGGCAATGTACCTACTTCAAAGTAACATAAGAAATATTTACCGTAGCCGACAAAATAAATAGTTACGGTTATTTAAATGAAAACTGCGTGTTTACTGCATCTAGACAGTCGACGCAGTCGCATCTTGATCAAGATATATCATCCTTTGCATTTCTTTCCAAATTTTGCAACTTTTCCAAATGACGATACATTGTCGTCTGGTACTAAAAACATTAAATTACTTATATATGTTATTTATATATAATATAATTATTATATTATAATATATAATATTAAGTCATTAAAATTAAAATATAAATTATCAGAATTCTTACATAAGTATTAAAATTCTTATGTAAGCTATGAGAAGCCTTTTTAAATTACTTAAACGAGTTAATAAATACTTATAATTTATTGCGATTACTTATAATTGATATTAAAACTTGTCATTTTTATATGTCTGTATATATGTGTATAGTTTATCACGAAGTATTAATTAACATATTTTTGCTATTAATTCAAATAGCATTTACTTTTCTTACAGTGTTTTACCTACAGTTCCATAAAAATATAAACGTCGATTTAAATAACGACGCGATTGTACGTTCGCCAAATTAATTGTTCGATCGCGCGAACGACAGCTTCTACCTTAGTTTTCGCGAACGATGTTAATCGCTCCGTCGATCAACGATCCCGATGAAAAGGCGTCACTCGGTAGACTCGTCTCGACTCGCATTATCCCAAATCGCTCTGCTGGTCGTGATCGTTTAACAGCCGGTTCGAGGATCCATAGATTATCGCTTTTCCTATTGCAATGTTTCAATGACGTCTCTAAATTATTTCATTGCTCGTATAAACGCAACGTAGGATGTGCGATCGTCGATTATCGTGTGTCGATCGAAACAATTAATGATCTCACGCTCGAAACGACATTAAATGTTTCCCCGTCTTACGACTTTGTTCGAAAGTACAAAACGTAACGTGTAAAAGCAACGATAAAATCACGAGACATCGAAGTTCGCTTAAACGTACACACGCCGTAAATAAAGTCGAACCAAAAGTAGTGGTGTGGCGCGTAATACAAGTCCGAGCTCCGAGCTGCAGTTCGACGTGCACGCGACGCGCGACAAGAGTTTGCGTGTTTTTAACGTTTAAATTACATTTGCCTTTATCGAAGAGCCTACCCAAGCACATTACGTTGTATTCCCATCATCGCGTTATGAAATTCATGTACGCCATAATCCTACAAAATACTGCTGCGGATCCAGCGTTGGATCGCATTGATCGATCAATCAATTAATTAATTTCTAAGCAGCTTCGTATCCGCGGATAGGTCATGAGCGCGTGTTTAATCTAAACCGAACACTCCACTAAATCGTATGGATATCCAAACGGCAACAACAAGTAGGTTATGCAGCAGAATTTACCGAATTAATTTCAATTTCATTATCGACATGAATGAGTTAGAAACGACGCACCCGTGCACGTACGTAGGCGTATCGATCATTTCGAATAAAAGAATCGTAATCAAACGTGACTAATTATAAATTTTAGATATATGAATTTAACGGTCGCAAAAAAACAATTCAACCTCGACTCGAATAATATCACGAGAGAATGAAAAAAAGAGAAGAATCGAGCAATGTTTCGTGCGGTTCGCGATCGAGGGGGAGGGGGAGGGGGAGGGAGGGATATATCTCGACAAACTGCGCGTAGTGCAGTTTGATAAAATGTTGGTCGTTATGCAGTCGTGAATTTAATTAAAAGTGAAAATTGCCGTAAATGGATTGGCATCGAAATATCTCTACGCTTCTAAATTTGATACTCGAGATCCAGCATCATCGCGCTTCAAGCTACCCTTCCCCAAACCCCGCCGACAGTAACGTCCTACGCAAACTATCTTTGACCCCGAACCAGTCAAACTCCAAACACTCGGAGGACAAAGTTTACTCGTCGTTAAGTGTCCGACCGTTTAGTGCAGCCTGCTTCGTGAGCAACCTCCGTAAATCGACGACAAATATTTATAACGTCGTGAATAACGGAAATAATCGAGACTTCCTATGGAAATTTCGACGTAAGGTAATCAAGATCGAACGCATGTCGAACTCGATAACTGAATCCGAACTTGTTTAAAACGACCAAGTGTAGGATCTAATTGAACATTCTTTTTCTTTCGATTGAATTTATTCGAAGCGTATAAAAGTTGTTTCTATCTTCATCGTAACATCTTGAATAAATGAGTTCGCCAACGACCAAATTTCAAATTCCGTGAAAATTTCCGACATCGCCAACGAGTTATCATTTATCATTAAAGTTCAGAATTGGATCGACCCTCCCGGTAAACCACGATATAAATGGCAGCCGTCATAATAGTTTTAGCGAGAAAAAAGTCAACGTTCCACAATATCGTGATACAATTTTTAATTATTTGCGAAGAGCACTCGGAACTAGTCGATACCTCGTTGTATGAATAACATCGATAACATTCTGGCATTGACGATGGCAATCGAAACGTTAAACAATATCACCAATGCTTGAATTAATTAAATTTCCTTCTATTTTATGAGAGGAGATCTAAATGGTCATCGATAACGGATGGAATAGAAAATAATTCATTTAAAAAAGAGGAGAAACCTGCATTTTTTCCGAAGCAATAAATTTTAGACATAAAATTGAAAAAATGATTGACACTATCGCATCATCGTTGAAAACTTGTTTGAAATCATTGTTATTTAGAATAAATAGACGATAAATGTATGCGGTGATTTGTTGAAATTCATTGCTTTGTAAAATAAAATAATTTTTGCGATGTTTAAAATAAATTTTATCACAGAAAGTAGATGCTTATGATTATTTAAGATCCACGAAGTTTTCTCATTAGAATGATGAATTAATTTATCTATTAGATCACCCTCTCCGAAATTTTAACCCTCTTCGATTATTAATTTTCCATATTATTTCCACATTAAAAGTCTTCGAACTTTCTTCGAAATCGTTTTCCTTAAAATTATATCTTGTAATACTTATATATAAGATTATTTCTCATATCGACGTAAATTATTACACGAAATTAATAAAAACCGCCAAGCTTCTAGTAATCTTTACGACACAAAATTCGAGAATTCACTCGAAAATTAGGATTGTTCTTCGAAAGTGTTCGAAATAAATAGTAATCGCATGATCAAGAGTTAAACATCTTGCATCGAATTCGTGATACGCGGAATTAATATTGACAGAATTCGCGCCTACAGTGGAAATCCGTTTGCGATCGGATGTTCCATTGCTTTTCTTCTTCGCGGAAAAAGGCATTATTGCAACTACGTTCCAACTTCCGTATCGAACGAGAGGCAGTCCATTTTCTCATTTCGCGCCTCGTTGACAGCTGTCGCAGCTGTAAGTTGTTTTTAATGTTCACCGATCCGATTGTACGTGACTTCGTTCGTTAAAACGCGAGATATCGAACTGTCGTACTTTCGAGGAACATCGTGATCAAGAGCTTCCAATTTGTACCGGGTCAGGATAGAAAGTCCTGGTAACACTGCATCGAGAAGGCCATCGAAGTTACGGTGATTTCCAACGTCATAACGTCGAGGAGGACATTTATAAATAATTGGTCCTATTACGAAATGAACACTTCGAAAATCGTTGACGCAATTTCCATGAAATTTCCAATCGATGGAAGCTCACACAACGCAAGAATAAAACCCGGGTTTAATCACAGAGAAAGGCGAATGCTTATCCATGAATTTCTAAACTGTCTTCCTAGGGACAACGGGAAAAAAATACGAGATCTCTATTTGAAAAATACTAGGGAAGCGCTATCGTCTCTTCGATTTTCCTCGTCTATAAGGACGACTATAAAAAGAACCTTTGTAATTATTAATGATTCGCATGAATCCAATGCGGCGCATTCACTTCCATTGAACGAGCACGTTCGTTTTCCCGACGATTCCACTTCGAAAGTATGCAAATGACGCTTGACTGATCGTAGGACGAATCGTTTAGAGCGGAGGAGGGCGATAAGAAACACGACGTCATTTCAATCAGCGCTGTATTAATGCGTCGAGTGTTATTCTTGCGAATTCCTTTCGTATACGAAGCGTTTTTTCATTTGGAAATACACAGAAAATAAACTCTGTTCTTATCCACGATTCCACGTGGAATAACGCATTGCCCATCGCAACACTGCGCCGAGTTATAAATTTTCTTCGTTCCGCTCGGTGCAACCTGCGGTACGCTCGTTAAACGTATGTTTTATAAAATCTTTACGTCTCGTCGTATCGAAAATGTTTCCGCTAAGCGACGTGTCCCACGTTGCGACTGTCCTAGCTGCATTTCGAGACGCGTGCGTTATGTCTGGTTATTACGGCACACCCTCCTCCAAAAATGGAGCAACGTAAGGCGCGATAATGGTAAAACGGAGGACGAGAAAGGAGAAGAAAGAAAGGAGAAAAGAAAATGGAGGACAGGCAGTCGACTCGCGTCCGCGAGTTTATGCGTCCAATAAAAGCGGCGTGACGCGCCCGCGCTCGAACGGCGAAATCGATTTAACGATGCCTTGAAATCCGAAGGAGCGCGAAACCGTTGTCGTCGTGCGCACGATACCACGTAGAGTCGATAGATGGTCGTTGGATCGAGGGTAGAAAGCAACGCCGCTACGCGCTCCGCTCCACGCTCTTCCATCTTTACGATTACGTCTCACGTAAAATCGGAGTTTAATATAAATGCCACGCGGGATCTACAAGAAATCGTCTGCAATTATGAGGGAGTAGTAGATAAGAAAACGAGTGGACGAGAGATAAAAGACGTCAAGAAGGAGAGGGGAAGAGAGAGAGGGAAGCACAGAGTCTCGTGAAATACAGCGTCCAGCGGGACGACGTTGAAGAACGAAAGAGAAACATTCTATAAAAGCAGAAACGCGACGAAGAAGTGAGAAAGAGAGGAGAAAGGGGTCCGAGAGGGAACGTTAAAACGCACCAAGTTAAATATCCGACGGTATAACCACCAAACTTATCGCCCTATCCATCGCTATTTTAGGTTAAATAGTGCTTTTATCGTCTTCTCGGTCTTCGCTCTTGCTAGACTACCAGCGATGCTTCAACGTTTTCCCTTTATCGGATCGAAGACGATGACGGAAAGGCACATGGAGGGGGGAAGGAGAGACACGAGGACTCGTGCGACGCTTCCCCTTGATCTCGATTCGTCCTTCTGCGTGGAAACGCGTTTCGAAATTAACCACGACCGAAACTAACATCGAATACTTCTTGGGCGCGCGAGGAATCAAAGCGTGAAATTAGAACGACGCCATCGTCGACGCGAAACTACCTGCGTTCCCTCCTATCGAGGAAGCACGACGACGTGCGCGATGTCTCGCCTTTGATCGATCTTCGAGTCGCTCTAAATCTCTAGGATCTTCTAAATAGAAATTAAGTGATAAAAGTGCGTTCGATGCGCCTTGGAAGCGTGACAATTCATCGGGTTCATGATTAATTTATTATTTCGTCGAAATGTATTCTTGGTGTAATTTGTTCGTCGTGATCGATGAGAATTACGACGAGACGATTAAAAAACATATTTTTGTTAGGCTTTCTGCGAATGTGAAAATCAAAAATGTCGTGAGAACGTTGAAAATTTTCTATCTAGTTGCCATGTATTGGATTTATCTAGGAAACACAGTAATGGAAAATTATCGATGTTAGTGAAAGAATTTGGGAAAAAGCAAACGCAAGGAATAGACGCGGAAATTGCTAGAAATTACGTGAGATAATTTCCTGAGTACATTTCGTCGCCAGCTAGTTACAGCCGTGCGAAATTTATTTCGTATAACTTTTGGACAGCTGGAAAGTCGAAAGAGTAAAATCCAAGATGAACTTCGTAATTTATCATTACAATTGGATAAATTTGCGAGTGATAATACGCGTTAGAATTAAATTCTTTAAATTAGTGATAAATCAGACTCCATGCAAAACCACTCGAAGTTGGTTCTCCAATTTTCAACTTTGACGATAAAATTTGTTCGTAGCAGTTTGCATTTGAATGACGCACGATAATTGCGTGCGTATTCGCGATGAGGAACGGGAAACGAACTTTCGTAAACGGATCGAATCGACGCTTATGACGGTACGTACGTCTTTCGTCGAAAATTCATACCGACGATCTTAGCTCGTTAAATACGACGAATTATTCACGGTAACCTGTCGTCGTGTTTAACGATGCAGATGCATTTGGGCTCGTACTCGTCTTTGTTTGGATCAAAAAAATATCCCCCAGGTAACGTCGAGATTATCGACGAATCAATCTCGACCGAGACGATCTTCCTTTCCTCTTTTTAGTACGAAGAACGAACTAACGGAAATTTATAAGGCGACGAAGAGGAAGGATCGAATTATCCTCGAACGAAACGTCACTGATAGAAATCCATTGATTAGGCGAAGTCCTTGGCCTCCGGGCGAAGGCCGATCGAACAGGAAATTACCGAGGTAATAACGTTCCTTTAATCGTTTAAACCGGAGAGTAACGATACTTTCTGGTTTCATCGAGGCGAGTTCGACCGAATGAAGTGACTTCACCCTAGAGAGGCAACCCCAAAAACCAATAAGTGCATTTGCGGTTAGTATCATGAACCCGTTGCAGTTTCTTGGACGAGTAATTCTTTAAGAAGAACGCGATCTCGTCAGATAACGCCAATTAGATCGTATCTCTTTTACCTTCGATGTCAATTATTTGACTTTTGACGCGAGCTTGCGACAGTCGCTCGAGAGAAGCAAGAAATCAATTGACTCGCATTTTCCTTGTACTTTTCTTTTGAAAAGACGCACGAAATGGAATCGAGCTAGATAATATTCACGCTTCTTCGATATTCGTCGAGAGTTTGACGTACATTCTGCTAAACAATAACTTTCAGAAATCGAGAATCAATAAAGCACTCGTAGCTGAGAATCGGAAGAAAAGATTCATTTCTTACTTATCGACAAAACCGAGGAGCTTTCGTGGCTCGCGCTTGCGATTGAAAATCGATTTTCACGCGAATGATCGCTTCCATTTCTGTGAGAATAACCTTTCGTAAAAACGATCGTGCTTTTTAAGTATTTCTACAGGGAAGAAGGAGTTAGTGGATACGAAAATGCAATCGAGAAAAATTTCGCAAATCGATGGTCTTCGTAAAGTCATTCGAAGCGTAGAATTGTCGTGCGTTCGCAAAGAAGACGAGCCAACGTTTTCAACCACTTACGAGAGGACGATAACCTTGTCACCCCGAAAGAGTCACAGTGGGTTTTGCATGGTCTCGTATCTGCGAGTGGTATTCGCGTTCCGCAATAAATATCACGAATGCGTCGACGTCCGTACGACACGGAAACGGCATCTCGGAGATTTAAACTTTCGCGAAACGCGAGAAGTTCTCTCGTTCACCCAGTAAAATATCTATCTATATCTCCAAACGTGTCTGTTTTGCAAAATTAATTGGCTAATATCGATGTAAGCGTCTACAGGACCTCGTTCGAGTTACGAGGAATAAGGGAAATCTTTAAGAATTTAAAATCTCGGAAGATTAAAATAAAATATCAACGTCTTCGCAAATAATACATTCCCCGTTTCTTGACATGACCCTTTTAATACTATATTCGATATAACGAATGCATTTGATTCGTGGAATCGTTTATTTTCTGATTCCTCCGAAAACAATTTCGAAAAACAGTGAAACAACGCGTAAACTTTTGATCGCCTTGGAAATGGAATTTACAGTGCGTTGATGAAACAATTATTTAAATGTGGAATTATGAGTTTTCATTAAAACGATTCGACGCGAGCACGTTTTCTTACTCGTACAATGTCAAATAGACCGTTCCATGTTCAGCGATTCTCGCTTGAATATACTTACGGCAGCTGTTGCTATCTCGTCTGATCCATAATCCGTGTCTACTTACACGGACAAATCTCGTTACGTTTGCGTACATTCGTTACAAAAGATATCACAACAATGAAAGAAAAGGAAAGGAACGATAATACCTATTAAAAATTATTAAAAAGTTTATCGACCGTGTTATTACGACACCAATATACTTTTACGATTGTTTTGTGACGATCAACGAAGAAGCAACTTTCTTTCTCCGTATTATTCTCTCCTTCGTTTCCGTTTCCCTTGTTCGATACTCGTTCTTAAAATACTGCTCGGTTTTTCTCTGCTACGATAAAATTGCTTTCGAGGTAATCGAGAACAAAATCTGGAAGGTCTTACATTCGCGTAACGAACCTCGTCAACGAGATTCGTACCGATTTTATAAAATCTCCGAGGGTAAACGCGACAGTGAAAAACGCGTGGTGACTCGATATTCGGTTTTTCGTAATTCGACGACCTTCCTTCCGAAATGAAATAACTTTGTTAGCAGCTCTTTCTGCCGTATTATGTGTTTAATAAAATATAGTGTTTCGTCGAAAAAAATTAAATTGAAAAGTTATTTACATACTTTTCCTTATCGTACAAGCGCACGCTTCCTTTTCTACGAATTCTGAATAACTCGTCAAGGAATCGTCCACAGTTAATGCTCAAGATTTGGTTATCATAATGTAATTACAAACGATAGTACTTGAAAATGCATATCTGATTAAAGAGTAAATTTGAATACTAGAAATAATTGCAGAGATTTGGAAATCGTGAATCATGGCAAATACTATGTATGGGTTTAATAAATCCCGACTGCTCGATTTTGTAACGTTCCAACGTCACATCGTTAAAGTTGCATATCACGAGAGTTCACGTGTGTTTCCTCATTGAATACTCGTAAAAGCATAATTGCTCTTTGCGCATAATAAGAACATTCCCGTCTCGCATTAAACTAACAAGAATCAGCCGTATTCCTAGATACTTGGGAAAGTGTCGTTCGATAACGACGCATTCATACTCCGCTCTTTGTACCTACGACGAAAATTGTACGTCATTCGCCATTGCCATCCATCGCATGAATACGATTGAACGACGAAAGACTAATACTTGTCCAAAACGAGAAGGAATAGTTCCGTGAGCACAAAGCGCTTCCCATCGTAGCGCCAAGATACGTCGGTTCCTTTTACGGAGGCAATCGATCGATGCTTTATCGATTTTTTGCAGAGCGTCGACACCGATCCAGAATCATTACAAAGACAGCGTGAAATCCGATTGGATAAAACTACCAACCAATCTCATTAAATATCCGAAAAATCTCAATGGAACGAACGACGTACATTCGAATGTAATAACAAGTAGTCATTAACGAGAAAGCCCGAATATCTCTAAGAAATGAGCAGTTAAAGAAAATATTAAAAACCTTATACTATATTTTTGTAAAATAGTGTATGTTGATCGAATATTCGTTATATACACGTTTCCAAACTACTGTGTGTGTTTTCTTGCTTAAATTGAAACAAACGCTAAACTAAACAAACGATAGCAAGTAGATACGTATCACTACATATGACATGCATATATAATGAACATAAAGAGCGATATATTTTGAAGAAGTTTCAATTAAAATTTACCTCTGCAACAGTTTTTCTCTGTTTGTCACCTGACGCACATGCTCGCCATATCTTCACCGATATCTGTTATCGACCTGCAAACGTGTAATATTTCGATCCGTTATCAAGCATTAATTAAAGAAAATTACTTGCGCAGTTGTAATACGTTCTACATTCCGATTCGATTTTTCATACGCATACGCAAAGTAATGAGAGTAATTAAGGTACATTGGCTTGTACCGCGCTATACGCGTCACAGCTAGTTGCTCTTAACCAGTATAGATGCGACCCTTTGACAAAACGATGGATCACGGCTTGCTCATTGCGAGACACGAAACGCGCAGTCGCGTGAAGAAATGCTTTTTTCGATATATAAAAATTGAGTCCCTGTTTAGACACTGATCTGCGTAAAAGACGAAGACGATTGATTTCTTTCCGTTGAAAACACGAAGAGTACGACTGTATATAGTTATATGAAATGTCTACATGTAAGTATGCGGAAACGACTGTTTCGAACTTCAATAACTTTCGACGAACAAGGTATCAAGAGAATCGTAAAATTCAATTCAAAAAACAGCTTATCAAAAGTAATTATTTCAATGATGCAGAATCAATTTTTTTCGATCGTAAAAATGCAAGGCGCGAGTATATGGCGTAATATAATATTTTTTTCGCGTCTCGTAAGAAGACACGCGTGTTAATCTAGATCCAAGGCGCAAGCCACGTTTCAGTGACATTTTTATTAGCCTTTAACTAACGTAATAATAGTTCGTGAACAGCAGACGGTAATGGTTTGATGGATGTGTTTAATATCTGATTCCAATTATGTAATGAACAACGTAGAGCGACATTTCGTTACCTCCGCTGTAAAATACATGATATTCGCCGGCAGAAAGAAGTATGTACACGCATTCGTGATGTTAATCGATACGAGAATAAATTTGTCTGCTGGTCTTGTTCCGTAATACGATTCAGTACTTTCTACTTCTGGGAATCGATTTCATGCGATTTTCGCGTCTTGTCGTTCGCGATGTCATTTGTATTATCGCACTTGGCTTTTCATAATTTCGGTATAATTGATGTAAGAACAAGTTATAATTTTCGGATGTTTATAACGAACGTACATAAAGTAGCAATAGCGTAAGTATAAGTAAATCTTTCTTGAATGAATATATAGTATTAAAACTACTCGGTTTTTCGATCGTTTCTACTGCATTTTCGTTTTATCCGTGAAACTTTCAACAAAAGAACGGTCAAATAACTGTTATTAATCTTGTTTCATTATTTTTAATACACATTATTCAACGTAACAATGGAAACTACATAAATCATCCTTTACCCATATTTATTTAAATATGTATGTATTTATACTTAGCGATTAGACTTCCTTCTAACGTTATATCTCTCGAAAAATCTTGACTCGTGATTAGGTTATGTAAATTTGTGAGTTAGCAAAAAATGTTAACATTTTCAGTAAACAATGTAGATACTGCCACACGCGATGATATAGCAGGGAAACTCGATTCTAGGAACATTATCGTGAAAATCGATCTCATTCGTGAACTCATCCATCTTAACTATTCACCTAACAGGTATAACACGATACCAACGTATCGCATGGATGCGGTGAGGTTCCCTTTCAAAATTACAGTCTCGCATTTCCTCGATTTTCAAAAAATATTAATATTACGCGTTGAAAATCAGTTTTAGCCGCAAGCTAAAATCTTCGATTAAAAGTTAGTATATTAAGTTGCACTACATTATTGTTAAAATTCAAGAACTTATACGGTCGTCGTAAACATCTAGATACATTTATGATTTCCATCTGAATTTTTATCCAAGGATTAAAAAAATAATATCGGAGAATTTCTTTTCGACTTTCAAGTTTCTATCGTATCCCGTATTACAGCGATCGTTCAGAAACGATCGGACCGTTTTAATTTCGACGTCCTCTGTGCACGCGTTGAAATAAATCCTAAGGATACCTTGGATTTAATTACGGCAAAAAATCTACCTATTACTATTTTCGAGACGCTTATTTCTTCACAAGGATCACAAGAACGTATCTGCGTGCGTATGTGCGCTCAGACGAACGAAAAGAAGAAGAAGAAACTGTCGAGCCACCGCGAGCTCATTATCCGCAGAATCCGTATCGCGAGACCGGAAATACAGTCGTATTGATCATAAGCGGGTGAACGAACGACACTCGTGTCGCGGTTCGTTATCTTCGTGCGGCCCCACGAAAAGGAAAGGAACGGAAAGCGACCGAAGAAAGATCGTAGGAGGTTACGGTGATGCGGAGAAAAGAGTGAGAGAAGAGAGGACACCAGCATCGAAAGAGAGAACTATCAAGAAGAAAATTACAAAACGAACGACGCGTAAACGATGATACGCCTCCGGCCATTTTACGAAAAAATAAGACACAGACAAATAGAGAGAGAGAGAGAGAGAGAGAAAAGATCGCGTGATAGCAAGAATCAGACTAGCAAACGAAAGAAGGCAAAAAGGGGCTGATTCGTAGGAGAGAACGAAAGGAAGTGAAGAGTGAGCGGAGAAGGAGAAAAGATAAGGGTCGAAGTAACTTTATCTCGCATGTAGCTTGATACGGTATGGATCGAACAGTTTTTCATTCCTTTCCTGGTAGCATCGGCACCCTCACGTCGCCGCCTTCCTTCTGTATTCTTCGAGCGTCTTTTGTGCCTCTCTTTGCGCTCCAGTTAATTAGAATCGCGATGGCGCGCACGAGAGAAACTCGCCGGAACCACGATAAACCGAGGCACTCGCTTACTTACCCTTCTTTCCCTTTCACCCGTATCCTTCTTCCATCCATCCCCGGTCACGTCGATGCTACTACGACACAATGCCTTCTCTCGGCCACGATCAAATCTTCCTGACCGGTATTGTTCCGTCGTACACCTAGCATTGCCAACCTTACTCCTGCCTACCGAGACCGTCGATCCGACCAAACCTATCAACCAAGATCCTTCGGAAGAAGTTTACTTTTTTCCTTCCTTTTCTATCGACCTAGCCGGATCAGCCGACGTCTATAGATCAAATCTTGGTAATTGACGGTTCAACGGCGTCAGTCGAATATCGTGGCTTTCGAGTAACTTTGCTTCTTGATCGACGAATGAATTATCCTGGGTAAAATACTGGGTAAAATTCAAGGTAATTAGATAATCGAGCAAGCGATATTATCGTTAACATGGACGGTTAGATTTTGGGTAAGACGTTGATACGAGCACTCTGTGTAACTTAATTTTAATGTTTGTAAAATGACATCGGACAAAAGTGTTTTGCGTGTAGACATCAATGGTATAATTGGTATAATGACATAGAAAAAAAAGTACTGCATTAGCAGTGCTGTCTTATAATCTCTCTAATTTTGACGTGAAACTTTCTATGTAATGTTGCCAATATTAACAATGGAAAGGCGAGAGTCGAATTCTTGTAAGTTTGATGAACGTAGATTAGACAGATAATTTTACTTGCGAGTTTTTCCATCGTTTCGACTATGAAAAATACAAAAAAAAAATAATGTACTGACGAAAGGTTGCAATGTTTGCAATTGGAACGCGAGAATTATCGAAACAAATAATGCAACATGAATGATGAAAAAATGGAAAAAAATCGCAGGTATCGCGTCGATAAAACGAACCCATCTTTTCCCATCTTCGACTCGAAAAACTGCGACTTCTGTTTCAGGGTGAATTAACCATCGTGATACACGCGCACGCGTGCGAACTTTACGCGCTTCCTGTAAAAGCGTTCGTAACTCTGACATTTGCAAGTTGGATCGACTTTCCTCTTTTTATTCTCTTTTCCTACTAGCTGTAAAAAAGGAAAAACTTCCGGAAACCGGACCTCTGGATACTCGTATGCTCGGCGACCGGATAGAGCGTCACGATTCGTTGGTGCGCGGAGTACTCGTAAGTTCGAGCGCAGCGTGCATTCTTTGTGAGTACGAATATTACGTGGAAATACGATTTATCCGTTGGCGGTATGATATACGTCGTAACGCGTTGCATTCGAACTCGTTGCTCCAAGTAAATCCGTATGCGTGCGCGTAGGTGCATACGTACTGTCTTCTTAATATCAACGCGAACATTTACGCGCAGAACCAGGACGAGTCGTTGCTGCTCAAAGGATTCTATTGTTTCTCATTCCATTCGTGGGTTCTTCCTTTCTCCATGAGCCATTGGACGGCGGGAGCTGGTAAAAGGGCGATGTTATTGTTAGCGGCGCGCGTTTCAAATGCGTATTCATTGTTTCTCTAACTACGGACGTTTACGACTGTCGATCCGTTCGAAGAGGTCAAGTATTTTCAGTCCAAAGGCAAGCACCGCTTAATTGTAGCCTTCGGATCGAATGAAATACCTCGAACGCAATCGCGAATAGATATTCGTTCTCCGCGCCCCAATTTAACGCTCTATTTAACGAATCGAGTTAACGAATCTTGCGAAATATGAGCGAAAGATCGCGAGGCTACATCTTTTTTCCAAAGTTTCTCGAACTTCTCCTTCGAAGTTTCAAAATCGGCGTCGTCATATTCGCCAATGATCGTAGGAAATCGATCGTATAACAGGCAATGATAATCGTAATTTGAAATTCCAAACGATTTCACTTCGATCATTCTAATAACGATCGAGTCGAGCTACGGCGATTGGAATCTCGATAGAGGTTAATAACGTTATCGAAACGATCGTGCGAAAGGGCGCTTCCTACCTCAGACGGATCCCGATATCTCGTCGTAACGACGAGAGGATTCAACAAGAGTAGCTCGACTTACTTAAACGACAAAGGCGTCGTTTATCGCGTACCTTTGCTCGCGGTTCGCCTCGCAGTTTCACTCGTGGGATTCGTTTGCGCAAACGTCCAACGACACGCTCGAATTTTCTAAAGGTGGACGTAAAGAAGGAAGATTTAATAATGCGGCAAGGTCGCGATGGTGGTGGTGTCGACGAGGAAAAGCGCGATGAAAACGGTATTCGAGGCAGTTCTTCTCAGCCCCCTCCTTTGACGGTCCGACGACATCGCGCGTCGTTCTTTGAGACTCGTGAGAACGAGTGGAGCTGTCGCGCGTTTCCTTCGGTTTGCCGAACTCCTTCGTCTGCCGCGATGCCGTCTCCGTCTGAAGAGGCAAAACTTTCGAAAAGGGACGTTCGGCCGTGGCTCAGTCGGACCAAGATTCCTTTTTTTCGATGAAGTTTGAAGAATTCGCCGTACGGTGGAAATAAAGGAAACGCGTAGGTTCTCGAGCGGACGACGAGAGCAAGGGTTGAAGAGTCGGTCGTTCGATCGCGCGGAAATAGTAGGTCGTCGTGTAAGTTCAAGCACGCGGGAGGTGAAGAATTCTCGCTCTCGTTATCAAGACCCTTGCATTTCACTCGGCCGATCGACGCGTTTCGCTCCGGTACGTTTCTACTCTTCTTCGCTTTTTCCCTTTTTCCTTCATTTTTTTAAATAGCGATTTAAACGTCAAGCGACGCGATACGCGGAATTATTAAAGCGACGGTACTGGAACGATCAATTTTAGGGGAAGAACCGACGTTTCGAAAGGTAGAAGGAGAAATTCGATTATTATCTTGCGTATTTTAAGCTCCGCTCCACGACGAAATTACGTTGTGAGTCTAGCAAGTAGTCCAAGTACTACTCGTAGTCTGAGAAGCGTCTGGCGTTCGCAGTCTGTTATTTTACGCCTTCGAGGTTATGGTAATTAGAATAATTGAAGCGGAGGAAGTAGAGACATATAGAAAAATCTGTGCTTCGTGGAGAATATCAAGATAGCGAGTGAATAATGTAAGAGTCTAGAAATTCTTTCGAGATCATAATATAGAGTGTGTAGTGGAGTTCGCAACTTCCATTAAGACGAGACGCAATAAGACGCTTCAAATATTTCGTCGAATCGTTCGCGCGCCGCGAAATTAAAATCTGACGTTTCGCCTCAAAGCAATTCGATTTAGAATTAGACGTTAATTTCTTTCCTTCTTTTCACGATCCGAGCGTTTAATACGTGAGTCAACTTTAACATTAACACTAGATTTACGAATGTTGATTATATACCTATTTTTACTGAAGTGAGCCAATTTGACTCATAGAAGAAAATTGAAGTTTTTGCAAAGAAAATAGTTCCAAATCAATTTAAATGACTTCTTCTTCATATTTATTTCTTAGCTCTTCAGCCAATTGGAAAATAAAATCTTTTCTTGAAATATTTACTTAAGTGGGCTCTTTATACAGAATCCAAA
>JAITYT010002364.1:32324-44737 GCA_025433975.1 Liostenogaster flavolineata | reverse complement strand
CCTCCCCCCCCCCCCTCACTATCTCTCTCTCTCTCTTTCTGAAACTATTCTGCCGTCGTTGTTTCGTCTTTCACGCATCAAAGGCCACCTGTCGATCCATCTGCTAAATTCAAATTTCGAGTGACTTTTTTTTCTCGATGCAAATGCGCTCGAGAGTGAAATCGCTTGGCACAATCGCATTGATAAAACTTGAAACAATCGTCTTAGCGATCTCTGCCATAAAATCCCAAAATACGATACAAACTGGCGCGAATATAACGAGAACTCGCATGCGATTGATATAAAAAAAAAACTGCACCGCATAAATCCGCTGTCTTCTTTAACGTGACTCGATTCACGTGTCGCGACCTTTCACGGTATCGTGGTTCGTTGCTTTGAAGTGGGCAGCTGCAAGGAAGTACGTTCTATATATAAAACTCAATCAAGATAGAAGGCGGATACGCGCACATGAAAATACATCTAAATATTTGATCGAGACGCTCCGAATTTTCAAATCCGACGTTGGCGTCTGCCGAGCTGCTGCTGCTGCTGTTGCTGTTACTGCTGTTGCTGCTGCTTGTACCTGAAGACGAAATGCCCTCCGTGCTTCTTTGCTCGCTCCAATAACTCGACTGCAAAGTTTAAGGAAGCGAGGAAGGATGGAACCGTCCTGGCGTCGTCGCCCAATCCCCTTGGTAGGCGTTGCGACGACCTACCGCTCATTTCGCGCGAGAGACTGAACTTGTCTGTCGCGCGAGACTCGCGACCGTCGAAAGGTGGTAAAGGAAAGGAACAGAATGTCTCTCGTGAGAATCGTCCGTCCATTCTTCCTTCCTTTAATCCTTCCGCGCCGCGTTTTCTACGTTTCCTCGTTTGCCTCGCAATCGGTACCGAGATAATGGCAGCTGTCGCAACGAACCGAGTACCTACGACTGCTCTTTGGATCGCTTAAAACTTTAATTCCGAGTGGAACGACGGGTTAATATAAATAACGTCTGCTCGAGCGCGCGCGCGCGTAGGTCTTCGTCCTTCGAAGTGGATCGATTCGACGTACTTTCGTACCTTTCAACATCGACGCTTTACCTGATCAACGTTAAATGGCGCTAAGTGGCTTTTAATAGGTCGAATACGCTCTCGCTTCTTCGCGTTATTATCTTTTAATCGTACGTTTCGTACGTGAGGGCCGGAGTGACGACGAAAGTCATCGTAAAATCTCGATTGTCCGAAAGAATATTCCGTCGATTTTAATTAGCTAATAAAGTGGAGGAAAGAGGAGAAACGTCGATGTCGTTGTGACTTGGATAAATTAGTGGATTAGAGCATCGCACGCAAGAGCTCGGTTTTTTTTTCGTCAGCATAGTGTTACAACGATTTAAGTCTACAAAAGTATTTATAGGGTTAAAGACGAAACACTAGATCTCGTGTTTGCGTGACCGTTATTTTGAGTCTCTCTCAAAATAGGTAAGCTACTGGTTCTGCCATTTCTGCGGGTATTGAGGTTTCAGCTGCTCGAAAGCCACGTGAAGATGACCGAAGGATTTTTCACTTTCGAAAGAATAAAGGAATACGGTTTAAATAACGGAGTCGAATCGTAACTAGGTTTAAGATGAAACGATGCAAAATCGGACACCTGTGAAATAAATAACGCAGCATCTGTTCAGCGTTGCCTTTTCGGTCATTCATTCGCATCACTTTGGGGCACACCTCGTACATATACCATGAGTTACAATTCGAACATCGTGTTCCCAAAGTAGCTTTAAATATTTGAAATTCTACAGTTTCATACTACGATTGTGAGTGTCTCTATCATTACAACGTTCCAATGAGATCACGCGTTTATTCAGAATGATTTTTGAGAAGCTTATTTACAAATAATCGGTCGCATTTGTAATATCCTGAAATTACGATTACTCGAATATTCTCCCTTATCATTGTACGCTATAAATGTAACGAATACGATACGTTACTATTATTGACGGTTAATTGACGTGCGACTATAATTCGTGTCAAGTATTAATTTTTGGAAGTTAATGATAAACGCCGATACACGTACGATTGATGTTGGTCGTTATCGCTTCGAAAATACAAGTTCTTCGTATTCTCGAAGATAATTCCAGAATAAATAGATAGATGTTGTAAGCCACGGCAGGAAACCGTTCGGCCACGATTTATTATTTTCCGCGCCACGTGCTTTAAATACGATACTTCGGCGCGCACGATGATACCTAAAAATAAAATCGTTATATAAAAAGATTTATTGAATGTCGAGGTATTATAAATATGCTAGGACGTAGATATTTACGTGTTTCTAACCTTAGAATATTTAGATGTACATATATTTTTAGCCTTATCTCTGTAAACTCGTTCTCAGAACCAACCAACCAATGTGGAAGAAAAATCATGTAAAATACGGATTCGCTAGTACATTTTTTATAAATAGTTCGATTCTAAAAGAGGGGAACGAGACGAAGAGCGAAATCACGTACGTACCGCAGTTAAATGTAACACACGTTGACCATTTCAATATTGATTTTGTCCAGTTCCGCATAATTGCATATTCTGCTATAGATTTTATTCGTCGATCACGATTCCATAATCAAATTTCATTCTTTTTTTTCAACGTGGCATCGAACGAGTTACGAATTATCGGAAGATTGGAATTTAAATGTTGTGTCTAGTACGTGTCTAGCGACGCTTATACGCTTGATATAATCACGCGGATTTTGACAGCGTATTATTTACCGCGTACTTGTGTACGCTTGTACGCGTGTATTTTTCATTTTTATTTTCAATCTCGATAAAATCCATAAAATTGAGAAATAGAAAAATGATCTATCGTTTGTCAAAATATTGTAAAAATGTAATTCGCTTACGTTACGCAAGAATCGACGAAACGAAAATCCGAATGTTTTCGAAGCACCAATTAAAATCATATTAACGCACGCAGTGACACGATTTAATGACTTCATGGTAAAATTAGTCGCCGAGTGGTTGGATTTTCATGTACCGTGCGTAAGTACAATGTACAAAAAAACGATTCCAAGTTCGATTCCTTCGATGTCCTCGAGAATCGAACGTGCGCCCAACTTTAGAATTCATGCACCTAATTACAATTAAACTTCGCTAGACTCGCGAACGAGTTCGAGAAGAGTCGAATCTAAATTTCGTCGAAGTTTCGGCGCTTTGCGCCAAGCACGGGAAATAATTGATATATTTCGAAGGAGAGATTTAGAAAATACACGAAGCTCGTTTACCGAGTAACGCGTAGAATCCAAGAGAAATAATCATCTTCGAAGTTAAACGGAAGAGAAAAAGAAAAGTCGAGGATACTTCCGATCCGTGTTACGCCTACGGCTACGAGAATCGAGAATGTACTTTGGATGAAAACGATGAAAATGTACATCTCTCGAGTGCAAGATATACGTCGATTATCGTTTGAACAAAAATCGAGAGAATATTACGTAGAAGCAGCATGGAATAAAAATTAAATAAAAATATAAGCAAACGTAAACGGAAAAATGAACAAGAAATACATTTTATGCACTGCTCTAGATTTTCTGTTGAGTCAAGACAATACGCGTATATATAATTATCACAAAGAATAGCATACGTCTAATATAAGTCGTGAAAAATATAAGATTCTTATATAATACAATACAGTTGTCACGAAAAATAATGAAATATGCGAAAGAATATCAAATTTGCCTGTATCTGCGTTTCCTCTTCTTTTATCCAGCCGATTATAATTTATACCGAATGCTAAAAGCCATGGACAAGAAAGAACACGTCAATTTATATTCCATTTCCATGTTGGAAAATTTAAATTTTAAGAATAAAATTACATCATATCACTATTATATCTCAGCGATACTTCTCGAAGTAGTAATTAAATTATTGATACGAACTCTAAGTGAAATACGCATTTAAGTCCATTAAAATTGAAAAAGATAAAAATAACTTTTATAAATACAATTATATTATTAAATCGTGCAGCGCAGATTGCACAAATGCATTTAAATCGAGGTTACCGTGTCTACACCTACACAGGCACATTTAAATGCCTAGTGATAAATTCGATTAATACAATAATTACGAATATTAACCAGAGATTACACGAATATGTTTATTTTATCTTATTTACAATATTAAAGCATAACGCGCGTTGCTTATTTATATTTAACAATTACGCGGCATATTTGTTTTATGCACGATAGGAGATATTACGTATGCATCGATAAAAAGGTTCCAAATCAAATTACGAATGAATTGGAAAAAAATTATACGAGAAATCGATTCGATAAACTTCGTTTCGAAGAAATAAATCGCGCGAATCGTGCCACTTCAATTAGACGAACGAAGTCGTGAAAAATTGGTTAAATCGAAGAAATTACCGTAATCGTGTTACACTCGTGAATTTAAAGAGACTTCGTCCGTACTTTAATTCGGCAGAAATTATTTTAATTCGTTCGTTCGATGTTGAATGCCCGATGACGTGGGTAGAACAATGTAGGTGAAAAATCTAAAAGAATATAACATGAAAGGAATACCGTCGAGCGTTAGAATGGGGGTTAAGTACGGCACGCGCAGAACTCGTTCACGAACCAACGAGCGGAGTTAGGATCAACGTGAGTGAATCCCCTCTCTGATTTCTCCCTCTTTCTTGCTGGTTCTCTCTCGCTCTCCGTCTCTCGCTCTATCCCTATCTCTCGTGCTTTATGGTCCTTGGTCGGCTCCCGAGCCGGCTAACGGCGCTATAAGACAGTCATCCGCGGTCATCTCCAACAGAACGATCGCCTCGTAAAAAAATCCTACCGATAGGTAACAAACTGCTCGAACGTGAGTCGCCCGTCGTTCCGTCGAGAATTGCTCGAACGAGCGAAAACGTCGAAAACGCGCAATAAATTCGGCGAATCTCGTCGCGAATTACCTATTATATTTTTTCAAAAGGATTTAACGAATTTTGTGCGTGCCGCGACCCGTATGTGCAACCAGACGAAAAATCGGCAATTTTAGCAAGTTGAAAATTTTCTTTCGACGCACCGAGCAAAACGAAAAACTACGAATTGTCCGCTGCTTTTTTTTCAACGTAATTTGTACGAATCACGGTTGTTTTCAGTAATTTTTAAAGCTCTTAAACAACGACCGTCTTTCTCTAGTAGGTTAAAGACGATGCTATAATACAATATTTCGTAATATCCTTCCTTGTCGTCGCACGCGTTCGTTATATTCCATCGCATATTGCTGGAGGCGTCTATTCGTGTATCTTCGATATCTTTGAGCGTGCAAATTCACGTTCGACGAAATAATTTAATCGAAATGCCTTTTTAAAGTTTTTATCTTTGAAAGATGTCGATCATGCGACGTTACAACTTGATCGATAGCACCGAATATATTCGTATCGATATGAGATACCGATGGATGTTTCGTAGCTTATAATATTTTTCTTTTTCGTCGAGCGTAAAACTGGCGATATAAATCTTTTTTAGAAACAGAAAAAAAACAGACGCCTCGAATAAAACAATTTTACACGAGAGTCGTAACGCTTTTGCAACTCCGTTCGAACGGAATAAAACAGTGAAACGCACGGACGAAACGCGTTCTTGCCGCATTAAAGTGCTAAAACATCGTGTCCGACATACGAAAGATGAAAGCGATCGATCATCCCCACGATCGTGTACTGATTTAACGATAACCACCACGCGACAACGTACCTTTTTTCGTTGGACGATGTGCCTGCCCGCAGCATCGTAGTCCGCGCGTGTTTGCCGTGCCTATATACGAGCATATAAATATTTATATACGTGTGCATGCAGCTATGTATCGTACATAACTGGACGTGGCTTACGATTAGCCAGTGCCGTGAGGCAGAGCGAACGAGATCGATTCGATCCATAAGCGGTGAACGCGTACGCACTCGCCGATTATTGCGAAATAATCGGGCGTGCCGAGTTACGACTCTCGAATTAAACAGAAATTTTATCGTGCCCGGTTAAAATCCACCAAGCGAAACGAAACAATTGGCATCGGCCTCGCTTCCGTTTCTTCCTTTGGCGATATCGATCAAGGATGGAAATGTTCGCTTTTAATCTCGAGAATAAGCGCATCCGCGTCCCTCGACATCGATTTACGAACGACTGTCGTAAATGCGCACTCCGCATTATCACAGAAACAGGGTCGAATAATTTCAACCCCTTGTACTCGAAGAAATATTGCGGTTCGTCTACCAGCAATTCGGCGACATATTTAAAAAAAAAAACATGTCCTATTAAATAGTACAATTCCAGAGTCAAATTATTTTTTCACATGCTGTTTGGTTTACATTGGATATAAAGAAACGTATTTATAATGAAAAAAATTTCCCGGAGGAATTTCGTTCGAATGGATCGCCAGACTTGACATGTTCGAACAACTGTATGCGAAGAGATAAAATTAGGACGTAATATTGTCAAAGAAACAGAGAAGAAATATTCGATTCACACGTGCTCCTCTTACGAATTCGGCAAATAAATATTACCACAGTTTTTCGAATTTATAGATGAAAAAAAGTGTTCAGATCGTGAGCTTCTACTGGATTCGAAAGAACGATCGAAATTCTGCTACGATTTCGTGGCTGATATTTAGAAACTCAATATTTAATAGAAACGAAATCAGCAAGCGATCAAGCGGCTGTCGAATGCAAAAAAGGCTGAAGAAACGCGCGAGGTTTCTGAAACCTTTCAAGCTTTTAAATTCATAATTGTAATGCGACGAGAGCAGAAAACGAATCATTGAAAAGTTTTAATTCGATCGTAATGTAATAGTTCGAGCCTCACCCATCGGATCGTCATTATCATTCGCTAAATACTCTAAAATGGAAGTTACTGTCCTATTCGTTTTCTCGCGCTGTAACTTTCAATCAGACGACGTATCGATCCAACGTCGAATTAATCCTGATATGAAAGCGCCTAATCATTTTCCAATAGTCGATTCTAAATCGAACGTATCTCTGCTTCTGCCTTTTAATTTCGACATACAGCTGCGCCTGCGAAGGACAAAAATATTTGCTATTTCTACCGTTGATAATAAGACGATCGTTACTCTTCGACACTCTCCAATGGTCATTTTGAATCGATCGTAAAGAAAATAGTATCATTCTCAACGAAAATGTCTTATACGTGAACGATTGAACTCGTTTATTGGAAAAGTTGAAACGCGTATCGTGCAACGAGTGCAATTACACTTTTCGACAACGACATCGTAATGAGAACGATCCTGGTCGCGCTACGAACGGTCCGTTCGTTACTTTCGACCCTTTTATGCTCCTTTGCCCCGACACGAAAGACGGATTCGCTTGCTTCTGGGCTATCATCAAGACGTATCTCGTCGAATTCAAACGTCACCACTCCTCCCACCGGAGAATACCGGAAAGACCTCAAGAGAACCATTCTATAGCCGCGAGATCCTGGATGTACTCCTTCGATTAAGAACGTGCCAGGAAAAGCGATTCGAAGCCGCGAGTGAGGAGCGTCTAAGATCGTGACGCGACCGCAGCCGATCGAATTCCAAAGAAGAGTCGCGCAGTCGAGGCAGGGAAAATTTCACGCGAGACTGGGAGAAAGGAAGGAACCCAGCGAGAAAGAAGATGAAAGAAAGAGCTTCTTCGATAAGAGGAAGAGAGAAGAGAGGAGAAAAGGAGAAGTTTAGGAACGAATTTGCCACGGAACGAGCTGTAGGAACTTTTTTTATCGAGCCGTGCGAACCGTGGCTGGATTTTCCGGCTGAAAAAATCACGGAAACGTAGGTCGTGGTGGAAGAGGAAATGTAGAGGAGCAGTAGGAGGAACGAGAGAAGAGGAGGTCAATACAGGAGAGAGGAGCGAAAGGAAGGACGACACGAACGGCATTCGGAAAACTCTTGGGCAAACCGAAAACCGTAAAATGCGGCCGTAAAGCGCGCGTTACCGCGGCCCATTTGGGAAGATCGATCGAACCGGGACGAACGTACGCGGAATGATCGATGCTGCGCGGTATCGAAACGGTATGTTCGTTTCCTCTCTCTTTCTCTCTCTCTCTCTCTCTCTCTCTCTCTCTCTCCCTCTCTCCTCCACTCGCCACTTTTTTCCCTTTCTTTTTTTCCCATTTTCTTTTCGCTCCTTTTTCTCGTAAAACGTACGAGCGGGAGAGAAAGGGGAGAAGGAAGGGGAGAAGGAGGAACGCGCGACGGAAGAAGAACGCGGAAAGGGACGAATTCGAGTGGACTCGCGACAGACTGAATTTGTTCGACTCCGGGAGATAAATCACCGATTTTCCACGAGATTCCGCTTGCACGAGAAAGCAACCGCGCGTTGGTCACCGAGAAGTGCTTCACCAATGTCCGGGAAGAGAATCTTCCTTCGTATACGACGTATTAGATGAGACGCCTCGCTACCGTGGCTCGATCCAACTTTTTTTCAACTGCCGGTTTAGACAAGAGAGGAGAGAGGAGAAAGATTATTTTTATAACGATTTGTTTGCAAAAACAACGATGATTCTCGTCGCGAATACGCCTCCAGTTCTCCGATGATCGATATAGTCCTTTTTTGCATTTACTGCTTATTATCGCTGTACTGAATCTTTGCGTTTCCTGCGAAACGAGTCGCGTTCGTATATTCTCAAAAATTTTCGGTTTAACACGTTCACGGCGACGCGTACCACCGGTGGCTGGCACTTGAATGTTTCATCAGGCGGTGCGTACCACCAGCAATTTAGTTCGTTTGGTAATTAGAAAAAATTTCCATATTGTTGAAAATTAAAATAATAAAAATTTTTTAGTTTATTTCGGCACCGTCCGATAAAGCAAAGCGCTCTTAGAGTAGCCAGCCATGAGAAGAAAACGTGAATTTCAGCACCGGCGTGAACGTATTAAACAAATTAAGGTATCTCAAGATTCACTTCTGGTATGGGACACTTCTTTTTAATTCGAGCTTTGAATCGCTCGTATTACATCGTTGTTAAATACAAAAATACGAGAAAATCTCGTTAAAATCATTGTTTATATGTTCGTGATCAAAAGAAATTTTTTTCCTGTCACTGAATATGTAGCGTTGTCAAGAATTCGTTTACGCGTGTCATTCAATTTGCATCGTAACCCATTCTATTGATACGCAAGTAGACGAGATTCGCTTTGTAACCTCAGTGAGAACGTGCCGATATTTGTTTGAATTTTAATTAGCTAATTTATTTATTACGTTTTACTATTCATCGGCCGCTAGTTCACGACGATTAAATTATCTTTGATTTTCTCTTAAACTGTGCGAGCTTGTTTCGAAGATTACTTTTAGAACACTCTAAAAAAGTACAGATATGAATGGTCACGAATCTTCCGTTTGAACGACGTCGAGAAAGTCCATAGCGTCACAACGAATAAATATAGCGATCAAACAACGATCGGTACACTCGTTACGAAAGGATCGTTTCCTGTCGTCGACCGTTCTCGATGGTAGGTAATCCGCGACGTTCTGCCTCGCATAGAACGGTTTATCAATGCCCCAAAAATACATACTTGATTTTTTTAGAAACGGAAACATGATCACTTCGAATATATTTCTCGCTCCTTGTACGTAATATTCGCGAGCCAACCGTTTTTATTCGAAATTCTTGTCAATTATTTATTAATATAAAAGACGTATTTTAAAGAAACATCGTGAACAATGGAAAAACAACGAAAAAATTAGTTCATCCGTAAATAAAACGTTGCTATGAAAAATATTACAAGAACTCTACTATGTTCGACAAATTATCTTCAATATTAAAATCATGACAAAATTGCAAAACAGCGCTAAAACAATATATCAATTTATCGTTTATGCTAATACACGTTGAAAGTGGTATCTATTAATAACGGTAAATCGCCTAAAGTGAGCAATTTCCATCAACTCTTGGAAATTCTGATACATTAAAACATCGCTAACTAAGGTGACAAACGTATCGCTGCAAATACGTTCTAGTTCCACTTATTTACGGGTACATTAAATGAAAAGGGAAACATAGAGTATCATGAGACGTGATAAAATTAATTGGAATGGCTGAAGGAAACGAGGAAAATAAGTCAAAAAGAATTAAACCTTCTTGTTACAACCGAGCTCTGTCGTTAAACCTCTATGTAATCCTGCGTAACACGTACCACATGCTACTAACATAAAAGTAAAGTATGAGAAATGATGTTTCGTAGGATATTGCATTTATCATATTTTTCAACGTGATATTTTATCGAGTGGCCACTATTTCAAAGCATTGCTTTTGCTTCGTGGCTATCGATGTTCGACGAAAAGGAAGGAAATTACAAGAATCTTCTTTAATCCAAATGATATAGGACTCCAAACATACTGGGGAGTAAACCGTCCGTGAAAAATTTTTTTAATTTATTGAAAGAATTTCGTAGTCGACACGAGACAGGTGACAGCGCGAATAAAAGAGAACGACAAAATTTTTCGTAAGATCACCGCGCCTGTTGGCTCGCGATCTTCGAGCCAGTCGATGGTAGAACTCGAGCGAGGACGAATCCTCGTCGTTGTCATCGATCCTGCGTGGAGCGACGTACCGGAAAAAGGTTCCGCCAAAGAACGAGACTCGTGAAAGGCAATGACGAATCCTGTATTGCGCGTGTGCGTCTACTACTTTCTCGTTGTTTATTTAAAGGGCCTGCTGCAATCGTTGAAGCTGTACGCCGGTCATCCGCAGGATCTCGTCAAATGCACCGCCGACTTCGACGTGAGTATACCAATGCATTTATCTTTTTTAACGATTTTTTCTTACCTCAGTTCCTTTCTTTCCTGAAAGATACCGTTCTACGTTTATTAATCTACGAAGGAACGTCAACGTCGCAAAGAGAATTTCGCGACTTCGTGCTGGAGTCGGTCGTTCCGTTTGACTCCGTACCTCTTCGTACTTTACATCGCGCGCTATCTCGACGAGCTTAACTTCGAGAGAACGAATACGTTCTAAATGCAAATGCGCTTGGATACGCTTTCTAATCTTACATCACGCGCTATACTTTAATATCCTGATTATTTGTATCTCGGTTATGACCTTGTTGTTGTTAGAATTATTACGCGTACGCAGTATCCGGTCAATCCGTTCTTCCATTTATTCTCGTTACTCGAGAATAGTGACCCATAATAACGACGATAAATTCGATTTTTCTTTTTCATTTTTCGTACGATTGAGATTAGAACGACTCTAACGGTCGATGTTATGAATATTTCGATATAAATATCGGGTCATTTTCGGAGGAATAATTGCATTATTTTTAATTTTTAAAACATCCCATTGACGCTGCTGGAAAAGTACCTGCCTAAAGTATCACCGATGCGTAATTAAACGAACAGATTGTATATTAAAAGCTTGATGTCGCACGCCAGGAAACTATCAATATCGAAACAAATTGTTTGACGCTTCGAGGCGTGTACTCGAATCAATTTTTAAACTTCGAATTCATAATCAGCGCTGTATTATGAATTTCTTATTTCGATGGTCGATGAGGATTTCTGAAAATTGTTCTCGTAGAGGAACAACAACATTCGGCACTGCAACATTGGATGCACCGCCGATGACGAGACTCGTTTTATTCTTGCCTGGTGCCTCTTGGCATTCATAGGTTACCTTCGCACATACGAGCGAAGACCGTTCTTATCCTTTCGCAAGTGCGTAAAATACAATACTTCTGTCGAGTCTCTCTGGCGCGAGCATATTTATGACCCTCCCAATACGACGATTAATTCGGACGCACGTCGAGTACGGCCTCTGCCTCCTCGGAAGCGAATCTCTGAATTATCAGCGCCATTCGTTACGAAATCCGCGGTAAAATTTTAATTTCATTGGCGATACGCACGAGTACGCAAGTAATTAGTAACGAGCGATCATGAATAATTCGATTGTTTTTCGTTTTGTATTGGCACGATTGCGCGTAATTAATCGTTATAATTTCGTAACCACGCGCGTCGATACGAATTTACTCACATCGGTGAATCCGAGTCATGTTTACGTATGCTGGTGTATAATATATTTATCATGGGAACCAGGAAGTAAACCATTATTTTTTAGTGTAAGATTCAACTTTATTAAAGATATAATTTCCATCATTTTTGGCCACCTCTACTTATATCTCACAAAACTAACTCGAACTAGTTCATCTAAAATTAATGGTGGAAATCCTGGTTCCGAATACTATCTAAATATTATCTGAATCCGAAAAACAGCATAATTCTCTATCGCCTCTCCACTTACGAACAAATCTCTAGTAAAAATAATACTTTGTTTTTTCGTAATTTATGCGAAAATATACATGAAAATTAAGCAAATAGATATGTGGAAATATTTTTTTCTTTAGTTCATCGACTAAATTAAAAATTCGTTAATGCAATCACTTAAAATTCAATTTGTTAAAAGAACGGTGATCGATGATCCAAGAGAGATAGA
>JAITYT010000236.1:2092389-2103433 GCA_025433975.1 Liostenogaster flavolineata | reverse complement strand
TCTCTCTCTCTCTCTCTCTCTCGTCCAAGGTGCGCAGAAGCGCCTTTACGGTAGACGGTGCCACGACGATATTAGCGCAGGGCGTTTAAGCTCGCCCTCTTATAATTGATCCTAGAAAACCGTCAAGGAGCGCTCTCCCGAACGAGAGGAAGGAGCCGAGGAGCCTTCCAGCCAGGGAAGGTAACGAGATTCCGTCGGCCGTAGGAAGGAGTCAACGAACCGTGTATCGACGAATCGACGCTGCCTCGAAATTCCTCCTAAGAAACGACGTCGAAACGGTATCCAAACCGGGCTGCGAATAACGAGGAGAGACTCGTCGCGTTTGTCGTTTTTTTACTACTTCGTCGTATCGAATCGAGAATAGGCGTGTAGGCGCCTCGAACGGATGGGTGTTTCATTCAAAGGCCGGACGACCGACAGCTGCGAGATCGAAAAGTGTCGATGACGACTCGCTGTGGATTTTTGAAGGAGACGCCAAGTTGACGAGGAGAGAGAGAGAGAGAGTCGAAGGAAGAGAAAAAGAGATACAAGCTGCATATTTATGGGAATATAAAGAGACAAAGACGGAAGAAAGATTAGCGCGACTGTGAACGAGAGAGAGAGAGAGAGAGAGAGAAGAATGGAAGGTGTCAGCTGCGCGATATCGATGAGAACGATAACGAATCGTTGACGGAGTAAATCGCGTAAAAACAGATGTACGAGCGATCGTAACGCTTGGTCAAACAGAAGCGATGTTTGTCGATCCCGACTAAACACGGAACGAGACTTCCTCGGTCTTTTATCGTTGCGCCTAATGGCCCCACCTATGCCTAGGATGATATATGCATGCACGAGAATGGAAGAACCTACCTACGCGCCTAGCGTCGTCGATGATCGGCACCGTGCTTCGCGACAGAACGATCGATGACATCGTAACGAATCTTTTTTCTCGATGAAGAGTTTAACCTCGTTTCGCGTTTGATCTTTTCTCCATGCAACGACTTTTTGCGCGATCGTCTTTGTCACCGCGAAGGACAAAATTAATCCAAGAGATATTTTTACCGGACGAAGGTTCGACGAACGCACGAAATGCGCTTAAATGCGCTTAACGGAGGAATTAATTCAAATTTCACGAAAACGATGTAAATTGTAATAACGCTCGAGCCGTTGATAAAAACTCGGAATTAATTGAAACACGAAGGACGCGTCGAGCGCTTTAGGAGCGATCGCGGTTAAACGACACCGATCGATACTCTTTTAACAGGGGAAAATAATATTCGTTTCAACGACGAAAGAATTTTACCGACGAGCGCTTTCGTACGTCGAAGAGCCTCGTAAAAATGTCGAAAAATCGATTAAACCGTCGATACGCGCTTCGAAATGAAAGGAGAAACGACGACGTCGCTCGGACAACGACGTACGAATACCGCACGAGAAATCAATTCTCTACGATTTCACGGCGTACTTCCGTGACGCGTGACATCGTAAGAATGCATTCTTAAGGAGACGTTGATCCGATCCGGCCGATTCGTCGATTAAGATTAACGTGGTAGAACGCGGTACGTACTGGCGTGATCGCGTGTCGCGCCGACCTATCCTCCAATCCCGGAGTCTGGCACGAACGACTCTGGAAGGAAGAGCGAAGAGCTTTCCTTGCTCTTCTTTGCCACGGTCGAGAACAACTCGACGCGAATCCGTCGATGCGTCTTGACAGTCGCTATTCGTACTTCTTTCGCGACAAACATTGGCATACGTAGCCAACGTCACATATGAACATCACGAACGATCGATATTTTTAATTATTTCATTCTTCTGATCGCTCAAAATCTGCGTACCGCTCTTGCGTCCATACAGCGTCGAGTTTTTGTCATAACATCCCAAACGATATCTTCGATAGATATTTTCTAGTAGATATTATGACAAATGTTATAATCAGTATTTTCAATACGCATAAGAATTTCCTCGTCCGATTGTTGCGTAAGTGCATCCATCAATTGTCTTCGAAATGACGTGATCAAATATCGTCGTTAACTTCTCGCTCGCTGCCGGCTGAACGGAGAGGACAGCGATATCGGCGCTGGGCTCAACGTGTTAACTTAGGCCTTCTGCGCATAGAGTATGAAACGAACGTCGAATCGTCGTTTCATAGAACGCTGAGACGCGCCTGCGTAGCCTACATACAAATATCACGAACAATCGATATTTTTAATTATTTAATATTTCCAATAGAGGTCCACGTAACGCTCGGAATACGTCAAACTATCGAAGTATTATCCTACTTCTAGTTTCCGCTCAAAGTATTACGAACACCTTTTATATTAGGGGTAACAGGTCTGTTATAGGTTTATTAATAACGGTCCGTATAAAAAGATGAAAAGTTTACAGAGCAGAACGCGTTACACTGTTATACCGGATTAGCTCGATTGACGACTCTCTGTCTGCAATTACCAAACAACAACAACAACAACAACAACAACAACATACCGACTCTTAGCGGGCATTTATTTAGGATTATAACTTTTTTCGAAAATGCCTACGAAAAAAAATCCAATAAGCTACCCAATCCATAACGACTTCGACAGTCTCATAGGCGATCTTACGACCTAACATTTACCATATACTTGAAAGTATATTTGCAAGGATATCGCCTGCCCTCTCCACGTAGAGTTTTCCAAGATCATAAATATCAACACAAACGAATATCGAATCGTCATTTAGATTAAACGCAGTGACGCGCGTACGACTACGTTCCTATAAGAATACGTGTCAAAGGCCGGCCCTGACCGGACCGGTCGACCGATCGACCGACCGACCGACACCAGCGTAGAGTGGCGTGCGGATAGCCGTTGGCGTGCGCAGCACAGAAATGGGCGGTTAAGAGAGCTAGGCTAAATCATATCCTGTCATAATTGCTAGCAGTTTAACCTAATTCTCGTCGAACGACCTACGCTACTGCCTCTCGTCCAACAGGCAGTCGGTTTTCTTCAAAAGTTCACGATCCGTCTTGGTTGGACGAAGTCCGTCCTGATTTCGATCCGTCGACTCGGCTAGATTCTCTTTCGAAGAGTCAAATTTTCTAGACGTTCGCCACGAGCCATCGACTCGTAACCTCTCGATCTTTCTCTATTCTATTCTATAATTGCTCGGTGCCTTGCACGCATCCCTCCATACGTCTCTCCGTGATCGTTTCTCCGAACTACTGGGAATGTGTTAAAAGTAGATAGTTATTACTTCGCGACAAATAGGCCAAATAAAATGAATTAAACGCCATTTTGTAGAGAAAACTTGTCAATCTTATTACCATATACACGAAAGAGAAATATAATAATTTAACACAATATAAAAAAAAAAGAAAATTTCTACTTGCGCATATGAATCAGTGGCATATGTTTTCCAAGTGTCGTCCATTGGAATTAACACAGAACTGCAATCGTTTGCAAAAACTTTGAAATACGTTATCTAGCATAGATGTAGGGATACCGCGACTGCATTTTTTAATACTATTTATCAACTCTGCGATGTTTTGAGGTTTCGAGGATGTTTATTGAAGAAAAAAAACACTACGAGATAACTCGTAAGTGGCACTCAGCACAGGAGTCTTATTTACGAGTTATCTCACAGTGTTTTTTTTTATTTCGATAAAGATACTGTAAATTCCAATACGATATTATATCGGTAACTTGATATTATTAAATTTTGTAAAATTTCATGTATTCTTTAAAATAAAACCGTGGCATCCAGGGCAAGACGCGCTAAACTTGCGTGGCAGTCAATGGGAAGCTCTCGCATCCATCGAACTTGCAGGCTCGTGGCAGCCAACCTAGCCTACCTAGCTACCTAGCTACCTAGCCTACGTACATACGCGCTGCTCCGCGCGAGCATCTCGGCTGCAGACAATCGAACGACAGGACAAAGGCGCTGATTAAAAAAAAAGGGTTTAGTCCTTCGATGCAGTTGGTCGTAGGGTAGGTTGTTAGGTTGCCAAGCGACAAACCGTACGTTGACCTACCCCATGGTTCACATCGAGCGTACCGCGTACGTACACTTCCACGTTGTCATGGCAACAGCGTATCCCCGTAACCGGAAACGATCGTCTTCTCCATGCGAAATGCGCCTCCTCGCGCGAGGGATAACTTTCAAAACGTCCGTTCGCTCGCGTCGCCACTCGCGATCGCCTTTATCGTTCGTCGCGTCGTCCTTGTCCGCTGGCCAAGCACCCGGCAATCCTTCCAAAATCGCTTCGATCGCTGCAAAATTTCATTCTCCATCGGAACAATTAACACGAGGAATTCATCCATCGTCTCGAGTTCGCGATTAAATTTCCCCCTCCGCGCTTGCCAGATGTCACTTCGGAGCGCGAGAAGGGTGCTGCCTGCTTTTTCATCCGACCGCGGAGCGTTGGAGGATTCGACCAACCGATTTTCGTACTCCGACCGTCCGATCTCGAGCGCGTCGTTCGAGGTCGTCGATCCGTATCCTTGAAAGACCTTGCCAAGGGGGCGCGCCGTGCGTTATATTTATACGTCCGCGCGCAGCGCTCGTCGGATACTCGTCGCCGTGATTCACGAACAGCTGCCGGGAATCTAGGATGATTAGATAAGTACCGACGAAATCGAACGAACCACCGGGCGGACGGACGGACGGACGGACGGATGCATCAACGAACGAACGTGGAAGGCGTAAAAAATAAAGCCGCCTGAAATTCGGTGCAGCGGATGCATTTGTGTCAAGAGTCGCGCTAGACATCGTCCTTCGTACGTTTTAAATTGTTCGCAAAGTCATTTCGTTCTTTTTTATGAAAAAAAAACATTGTTTTTAACGTTTTCAAAAAGCTGATGAGAAAAAATGAAATGACTTTCCGAACAACCTAATATACAGGGTGGGGCAATAACTATTAGCACCTTAGATATCTTCGAAAGTATAAGTTTCGCAGAAATATTTACCTAAACAAAAGTGCACGGTACAAAGGCGGCCATCCGGTGGTGATTATAGTTTTTTTCTCTTCGGACATTTGATGGTTACCTCCATTTTTTTTAACGAATCGATATGTTTTTGCGTCCATATCACGATAGAGGGTCTTAAAACGAGTTCAACGGCCTGTTACGTAAGGTCATTGAAGGTATTTTTTTCGTTTCATTTACTACTAAAACCGTGAGTATTATCGCCTTTCTTTACGTTCTGTGACCTTGGATGACCTTACGTAATAGGTCATTGAACTCGGTTTAAGATCCTCACTCGCAAAAAAACTATTATCGCCACTGAATGGCTCCTTTCGTACTGTGCAATTTTGTTTCAGTAAATATTTCTGTGCCACCAATGATTACTGCCCCACCCTGTATACGCGCTGTGTGTATGTAAGTAAAGAAAGAGAGAGAGAGAGAGAACAAAAAGCGAGAAAGACGCGAGAAGAGCCAAACCGATCCGATCATCGAAGATCGGTTCGTCGTGGCTCGAGTTTCGAAATCTCCAAGACGGTAACCACGTCACCGCCCTCTCGAACCTTCTCTCTCTCTCTCTCTCTCTCTCTCTTCCTTCGATATCCATCCAGCGTTTTTGCTGGCTCTCCGTAGGCCACTCTTATCCTCCGTCTCGACGAAGACGAGCGTTCGAACCGATCGCTTCGCTTCTCGTCTCCCTCGCCGCGCCTCGCCGTTCCCGCGGCAGACACGTGGATATAACGCCGGTCGTATATCGTATAATGCAGCGAACTACCGGTCCGTCGATCGTAAAGCGGGTGCAACGGCATTCTGAGTGCGCCGCGGCCAGTGGTTAGACCGTCTACGACCGTGGATGCCGGCCGAGGGAGGAAGACGAACGACGAGAGAAAAGTCGAACGACGGATGTCGTTCTACGTTGACGCTGGTCCGGATCGCGGTTTCGACGACGCCTCGACACTTAACGATAGTCTATGTAATGATTCGAGATTGATTTGGTATTTGGTTTATTGATATTATTGAAGTATCCCGTAGTACGTCTGTGGTACTTTACGGAGGACGACTATAGTCGCTCGCGGTACGTCAGTGGCACTTTATGCAGACCGTATATAGTCTCTCGTCGTATATCAATGACAATTTATGGAGAGCGACTATAATCGCTCGGTGTACGTCAGTGGTATTTTAAGACTGTATGTAGTCGCTTGTCAGATATCAATGACATTTTATGGATAGCGATCATAATCGCTCGTTATAGCGAAAGATTTATAAGACGGCCGAATGGAAAGAACGAGCCGCTCTCACCGATTCGGTCATTGCAACCACGCGTCTTCTTCTCGTTTCGTTTCGACGCGGTGGAACACTATCGTCGCTATCGATTTTTAACGTTTGCGAGGAATTTCAGTCGTTGCGCGAACATATTTCATCAAAAAAAAGCCATACGCGAAAGGGGCAGCGTCCCGCTTGAAATTCGAGTCCGCGTCGAAAGCTCGATCGCCGTCGTCGCGATAAGTATCAGACGTTACTTAATTATAAGACCGAGAAGAACGTATCTATCTAGTGACGCAACTACGCGCGGGACTTGCACGTTGGAAGCTCGCCCGCAAAATCGACCGCGGAGCTGAATCCGTGCCGCCACTCCGTCGTCTTTACGCGTACTAGAACCGAGACGCGTCGTTTCTTCGCTCCTCGGATTCGTCCGTAAGATCGTCGCGTCTCGAATCGATCGACCTTCGCGAATAGACATTTTTTGAGGGATTTTCAAAGGAAAATAAAACTCGATTGCCGTCGTTGCGATAAGTATCGGACGTTACTTAATTATAAGAATAATTAAGCATATTTTATTATTACGAAAAGTCTATTAGATCGTTCGAAAAGTCATTTCGTTTTTTCTTATGAAAGAACTTTGTTTTTCACGTTGTTTTTATGAAAAACTATTGGGGAAAAATGACTTTCCGAACAACACTGTTATCACTACTCACGCTCAAACGGATGTCGGAGTAAGACCGAACGATAAACGAAAAACGGCGCGATTGCTCTTCGATCGCTTTTACTGCCTAAAAGTACCGGAGAATCGGTTAGAGTAGAATCGAGTTGACTGCACGCTCGGATTTCGTAGGTACGTGTCTTTACGGTTACCGTTAGATCGTAAACAAATGAAGAAAAAATGAAGATAACGATACGCTTTGCAGGTGTACGAGTAAAATTTGTATTATTACGAGGAACCTTTATTCCAACGATATAACGACCACTGTCCTCTTACTTTGAGCAAGACTAAACGAATAAAGACGAGACTCGAAGCGTATAAACGAAAAACAGCGCGAAAAATAAGAAAGACCCATGGCACTCGAACGATTAACGCGTTGAGTGACGCGTCAGTCTGACCGGTGATTTCTTAATAAATTCGCGTTGCACTCGATGTGTCAAACGACAATCGTCGAGAGTTACGTCATCGGTCGCTTCGATCGGCGTTTTCGTTGCCGATTAAAATCGATTGGTCGAGAAAGGAAAGCAGTACCAGAGAATAAAAAGTGCCTTTTAGATAATCGTCGTCGTTCTCGCAAAACGTTAGCGCAACGAAAGATTGACGCAATAATCGTTCCACCGGAATGATCGTTCAGCCGACTCTTCGGAAAAATTGGTCATCGCCGGCATATCCGCGAATTCGATCTTAAAAACTCGCGGCGGCGGTCGTTTGGTGGTCGTGGTCGATGTCCTTCGTCGCGGTCCTCGCCTCCTCTTTCTCCCTACCCCCCTTTTCCCACTCCTCGTGCTCGTCGTCATGGATGGAGCGCGCGTACCCCAAGAGTGGCGGAAGGGCGGCGGTGGGGGTGGCGGCGTCAGCGGCAAGGAGCGCGAGCGACGGTGGCGACGACGCCGCGGCGGATGCACTCTCCCATTTTGAGGGTCACGTTCACAGCGCAGCATCCGCCTGCCTCTCCCCCGTGACGCGGAGTCGTCGATTTGGTGGTTGCGCGAGGTCCGGGCCGCGAGGGATGCGAGACTCGGCCGTGGGGCGGAGGCGGTGGCGACAGCGACGAGGGCGCCCGGCCGCCCGGGGTGGAGAAGGAACAGCAGCAAGAGGGGCACAAGTTGGAGGAGGACGAGCGCACCACGAGAAGGGTGAGCCGGAAAGGGTTCGAAGGTGCTGCTGGAGTAGGGGACGGAGGAGAGGGAGAAGAGGGAGGAGAGGAAAGAGGGGCGCGGATGCACAGCTGAGCCGTTGGTCGATGCAACTGCACGCGAATCCCTCCGAAGCGCTCGATGCTGGCATCCGTGCTTCTTCCCTCTGCCGGCGCCACCGTCGAGTCCTTCTTCTCTCTCTCTCTCTCTCTCTCTATCGCCCTCGTACATCCCTTCCAGCCCCTCATTGGCCATCCCCCACCTGTCGTCTTCGTACCCCTCCGTTCTTCTCTCTCTCTCTCTCTCTCTCTGTCTCTGTCTCTGTCTGTCTGTCTCTCTTTCTCTCTCGTGGGAAGCTCGGTCAACGACCTCCGCGAGGTAACGCACCGTTGCTTCTCTCTCCCCGACTCTCTTTTCCCTTCTTTCTCGCTCTCGCCCTGTTTCCTCCGCGTGCCCCGCGCCGTCGAACGTCGCGATTGCATCACGCTCCTCCACCTTCGCCCTTCCGCCGCTTCTCGGCGTCGTCTACGGGCTCGTAGTTTGTTTACATCAGGCGCAGGACTTTTAATCGGGATCGATTGGACCGCTTGGCGAGAGCCAATTCGCGCTTATCGGCGTTACGGTGACGCGGAGACGCGTCTTCGATCGATCTCGACGAGAGCCTCTCTTCCGGTTCGCTGTCGACCATCCGCTCGATCACGCTAAGTTTCCACCGTCGCGCATACGCGTCCGAAATTTTTACGCTCCTGCGAGGAAGTCTTCCGACCAAGAGATCGCTCGAGACTCGACTATAGCGCGAACGGACGATTCTTTCTTTTCGTTCTACTCCGTGGTCTCTTCTAACCGATAATCGTTTCGCCGAGCTTCTCTTCCGGTCCGCTGTCGTCGATCAACTCGATGTCACTGTGTTTCGACCGTCGCGCAACAGCGTTAAAAATATTGCGCTCTTACGACCAAGTCTTCCGACCAAGAGATCGCTCGAGACACCATGGCGAACTCTAGAGCCGGACTCTATACGGAATAGAGCGAAATCTTGATCGCGATAACCGTTTCGTCGATATTCAAGCGTTTGGCAACGTTAACGAGAATCGCGCCAGAAATCTTCGAGTCGCCGCTTTCCAACGAGGAATTCGGTTTCTCGATGGAACGTCGATACTACGATGTGTGGCGTGCACGCGATGCACGGTGATCGGAATCGCAAATTGACGCAGGGAAAAGCAACGAGACAAAACCGACGATTTTGTCGTATGGAACGTCGTTTCACGATCGTTCACGGTTTCGTGATCTTTTCACTTCGAACGGATTCGATCGTTTACTACGAATCAAACGGAAGAGTTCTGGAGTCGTTTAAATTAAAAATTGTATGAAAAATCGAATATCGCGTCACGATTGCGATTTTACGATTTAAACGATCATACGCAACCGTCGAAAGGCTCGTTGCGGTCACGAGGGATTCCGTTTCGTGTCGAATCAAAGGGTCGAGGTACGAACGATTCGCAGTGCCCTCGTCTACGAAAAAGGCACGAACTCGATAGTATCGAGTTTAAATTCATCGAATTAACGAGAACGATGCGTTTCGGTATTTAATCGTATTAGGATACATTAATTATATCATATTAATTACCATATATTATATTCAATATTATATTAATAACTATATATTATATATTCTATATTCTATTAATATATTAATCGTTTATCGAAAGATTATATATGGTACAAACAGTTAACGTGCTAAACGCAGTAGTACAAACTGAAAATGCATTCCGTAGCTTTACGCGTAAAAAAACGATCGACCGAAGGTTCAGCCGTTAGAGCAGCCTCTTACACCTTTTTGATCTTGGTACAAAGGGCGTTCCTGATTACAGGAAAACACTCTTTACTTACCCGTAGATCTAACGCTATACCATGACGAGTAAAATTTGTCCTACTGAATTTTCATCCTTCCATTCCTTTCCTTTCGCGCCGATGGATTTACATCGACGAATCTTATCGTTCCCGCCTGGATAGTTTGGCGAATTTCGACGTTCGACCGCGAAACGTACACCTTCACCTTCTCGTCGCTCGACGAGGCTCGCGACGTCTCGCCTTGGCAAAACGGAAAAGAAATCGATGCGCGTCCAGCGGCACGAACCGGCATTGGTTTTCCTCTTTCGGTATGACGAGACCGAAACGTTGGCCGAGGGCGTCGACTACGTTGGAAAAGCTCGATTGATGCCGGCGGAGAGGATATCCCCCGAGGACGCGTCAATTTCGATGCTCTTTCGCTCTCTTCTCTCTTCTCTCTCCCTCTCTTCCTCTCCGTTTATTCCTTCTTTCACGTCCTCCTCCTCCTCCTCCTCCTTCTCTTCGTTCTTCTACACCGTTCGCTCCTTTTCTTCCTACCACTTTTCCACTGCCTTTCCTCCCGGACTCTCACGGTCGGAATAATTCAGCCGAGTTTCAGCCCCCTCCAAATAAATTATTTTCCCGTCCAGGCCTGCCCCGGGGGTGCGTGGAGCCGCGTCAAGGAAAAAAAAGGACAAGAGTCGGCACTCGTGGAAAAACCAGAGAAATAATTAAAATTCAGAGATAATCTCTCCCGTCGTGCATCCCCCTCGCGTGAACCGGAAGGCTCCGTAGGGCACGAATCGCGCCCGAAAAATTCGTGATCGTAATCGTTCCCGACGAACGGCTGCGCGCTTGTCGCTTAAGGACGCGTTCTCTCGTGATCTCGCCATTTTTACCGCGTGAAATCGGCCGCGTTTTTTCCCCAGCGTCCTCGCGCGAAATCCGCCGATAATAATCGCTTAACCTATTCGACGTGGAACGACTCGAAGCGGGTTAAAACTGTTGAAATAAAATATTCGTCACGATGTCGTTTGAACATCGCTCAGAACGGTATTTCGATCGATCGGACGATAATCCAAAGGGTGATTTTTTCCTTTTCTTTCGGTTTAACCCTTTCAACGCGAAAGGCGTATATATACGCTCGCTAAATTTTTCTACAGAGTGACCAACGGGAACGTGTC
>JAITYT010000236.1:2035551-2060556 GCA_025433975.1 Liostenogaster flavolineata | reverse complement strand
CCCCTTGCACTACTTTCACGAGTCTGACTCGTGATGAAAATTTTGTGCCAAACTTGAATATCACGAGTCTGACTCGTAGTCTTAATCTCGGGCCAAGTACGATTACCTCGAATGGAATTCTTTATTTATATTTTGTTTTTCACTTTTAGATCTGGTGATAATGGCATTGATTTCGTTTAAGATATTACTACTTAAGTGGATTTGCTTTCACTTATATTTACTACTTCACTGTTAATTAATCATATTATTATTACTTATACAAAATGTGTTTCAATCATATGTAATAATTAAAGTATTTTTTAAAAGTCTTTGATCCAAATTCATTTAAATTTCCAAACAGCTCTATCGTGAAGTAAATACGAGCGGAACTATGAGTCCCGTCGTAAGACGTCGTGTTTCAAATTGCGCCACTTGAGCTCAGCCACTCGGCTCCTTCCGCAACCATTCCGGCAGACAAGTTTGGCACGGCTTTTTCAGAGTTTCGGCGTAGTACTCGAGGAACACCTGTACTCGAACCGATCAGAGCGAACCGTCGAGATGTTGAAAATGTTCTCGTTTAAGGACGTTTTTTCTACGTTTACAAATTTGAAATTCCTGTAAATCATTCGCGCGATGAATTGCTACTCCTCTCGTCTTTGCGAGATGTAAGAACGAGACGTCTTCGATCGGAGGATCACGCAGGAATTGCCACAACGTATCGCGTAAACGAAAGTGGAAATGAAAACGATCCCGCGCGCGTTAGGCAAATTTTTGCGGCGCACGCGTCGATGCGGTCTATCTTCGTCTTCGTCGTTGTCGTCGTCTACGACGCGTGGAACTACAGCTGGTTTGGCCAGAACTTTCAGGAAGTGAGTCCGCCGCTTAAGTGAAAGTCGTTAGCTCGGCGCGGTGTTGAAGCAACGTCGAGGTACGACACGATCGAAAGGAAGAGGGCCCTCTACTCCGCCGTTCGAGATCGAAAGTCGCATCGTGAACACCGATACGCGAGGCTGTCGAAGGAAACGTGTTCGATCTCCGCTAAAAACAGAGAGACGAGGAAGCTTCGCCATGTTTTCGCGAACGTAAGAAAATTACGTTGATTTTAAAGATCCATCGAGATCGTCGGGCGACTGGTCTGCCCATAGCAAGGTTCGTTCTACTTTCGAGTCACGACGTTAACCCTTTCGTTACGGGTGTCGACTACAATCTATAGTCCATGCGTCGACTCTTCTCGGTAAAAGGAATTTACTATTCTGAATTAAATTACTAAGAGTTATAATTTGATATAAACTACCCTAGATTGTATTTTTATTTATACCAATAGCAAAATCTGTAAACATAAGACAAATGTTGTGTGAAATTTACTGCTAAAATCCGCGATACTTTTTTCCCAACCCAATATATAAATATTTATTATATTTATAAAATATAATATACATATATATATATATAATTTATGAATAAATGTATTTAGTTATTTATTATTATATATAATAACTAAGTATATATATAAACTAAATAATTTAATGCGACAACAGTTCACTCAAGAACTCTTACCTCTAAAGCAACGCTCGCTTCTCGTTTTACGCTCTTTTTCAAGCTTTCTTGGGGATGCTCGTTCATCCCCTCCATTCATAGAACCTTACGCATCTTGGACTTTCTCTCGTTCCTTCTCGGCTACGCTTCGTTCGTTTATTACCTTGGCTAATTTTTTGTCTTAACCTCGAATAAAACTGCTCACTCCTACGCACGTGTAGTTGTTACATACCGTAAGACACACAGCGATTGGCACACAACTTCGACCGCACGATCGAAGCGTCAGATGGCTCGACGCGAAAGCGCCAAGGCGTTGATCGCCGTTTGAACTTAAATCGTAGGGCAAAGGGTTAACGCGACGATCCCACTTAGCACTTGTACGAGGCTTACGAGAAATTCGGCGGGCTCATATCGATTTAACTCGGCGCTTCGATACCGAAACTACGCTCGGAGGATCGATATCCATCCTACCGAGCCTTACTCTCGATGAATTCCCGAAAATCAGTCGCATATCGGCGCAGTCGATAATCTTCGATGTTCGCGCTTATGTAGACTTTTTTAAGAGCTATGCAACAACTGTTTCGTCGTATTATATGAGAAGTGTGAAAATGAGTATATTTTATGAATATTCAGTTATTTACATATTTACGGATTTTGCTGTTATTATAAATAAAAATATTAGGTTGTTCGGAAAGTCATTTCGTTTTTTTCCAAGAGCCTAACACAATTTAGGGTAGTTATATATCAAATTATAATTCTTAGTCATTTAATTCTTTTTTACCGACGAGAGTCGGCGCAGGTCGTACCATAGATGTCGATTGGAGTCGGCATCCATACACACAGGTCGTCATCCGTAACGAAAGGGTTAAAAAGCCTACGGTGATGTCTCGTTAGCCGCGGCTGATCTAACTCTCCGGAGGGGACTAAATCGAATGTCTCGAAAATACGAGGACTTCGCAGGAAATAATAGATTTTCTCGATTCTCATCAATGGTACGCGGGCTCTTTTCATAATCGGTTGCGTCATCGCGTCTGGGCAACCGCATGAATCAATAATACCGGTTATTAATAAGATAACGACGGACCACGATATACCACGGAAATCGATATCGAGTCGAGTCCACGTACCGCACGTACCTCCGCCACGGAGGCTCTGATCGCTACGTATCGCGCGTACCTACGAACGAGACGAACCCAGAGCCAGCCGCGTGTTATACCTGTTCGCTCGCCTAACTGTCGACGAAAACGCGCGTCTTTGCTTCCCACGGCCAATGCGCCCGAAACCGGCCGTTTTGAATTCTCCGCTTCGGATCGAACCACCCGAGACAGACCGTGTTCTATCGGATCATTAAGTATGAAATTTGTAGAAAAATTATAAATTTCTACAAATGAGCTACGAATTTCATCCTTGACGACCTAATAATACTAGACACACTGAAAGAATAGAAGAAGGCATTGTATAGGCAGATTGGAAAATTTTGCGTCAAGAGAGAAAGCACCTACAGTGGGCTGCATTAATGTTCGAACACTACGATATTTGAGAACTTTTTGCCATATATCTTTACTACTTGTAGAATTAATGAGTTCATTGTTTTTTAATAAGTCAGAATGCTTATTTCAAACGATAGGAACGTTACTTCCCATACCAAAGAATACATTTCTAAAGAAGAAGCATGGTGAAAAACTGTAATTCTTGCGGATGAAAGCAAGTACAACATTTTTGGGTCCGATGGACACAAACTTATATGGCAGAAAATCAATGAAAAAATGGCAAAAAGTTCTCAAGTACCGTGGTGTCCGAACATTAATGCGGCGCGATGTACCTGCCTACCTGGATCTATATCGCGATTTCTCCAATGCTAATTTATCGTAATCGTTGTCTCTTTGGCAAAACCAATTGCCTTGGAACGTCGTCGAAGCGGCCGTTCTTTGCTGAAGACCATTCGCTGGCGATAAGCGAAAGTAACGCCGACTAAAATACGATCGTCCTCTCTCTGTACGCGGTTACGATCGCGATTATTTCGGCCGAATCGATCGAACCAATTTCGTTCCTCTCCCTAAAATCTATATGCGGCTGCAAAATCGCACCGGCGATTTACCGTGGAATTTTCCGTAAAGCAACGGCTGGATACACCCGATTAAAATGGATTTAAAGTTGCTATCCTCGACGATTCGTCATCTATCGTCGTTCGATTCTTGTCTCCAACACTCACCCACCCACCTGCTTGCCTGTGTGTAATAATTTATCGTAATCTTTGTCGCTTTGGAAAAACCAATTGTCTTGGAACGGCATTGGAGCGGCCATTTGTTATTCTTCGCTGGTAAGCGAAATTCCTCTCTCTCTCTCTCTCTCTGTATGCGGTGACGATCGCGATTATTTCGATCTATCCATCAAACTAGTTTTATTCTTCTCTGTAAAATCTGTAGGAGGCTGTAAAATCGCACCGACGATTTACCGTGGAATCTTCCGTAAAGCGACGACTGGATGTAACCGATTAAATTCGATTTAAAGCTGCTTTCGCGACAAACTGCTTACATCGAACCATCTCATCGGTGAATTGAATTTAATGCCGTTGAATTACCGACGAATCGCAATTACCGTGGATAAACTTGAGAGCGAAACGATGAGAACCACTGCGGAAGAGAGAGCGATCGGTCGATCGGTCGGTCGGTCGGTGGCCCGTACGTACGCACACACGCGCACGTTCCAGCAGAGGCATCGACGCGTACTCGCATCTACAACCACCCACCCGACAACCTCGCAACGCTTACGTACGAGGAACGATCGTAACGATTTTTGGTTGTGCAACGAAAAAACCGAGCTGGAATAACGGCGGACGCGGTTATCGCCTTGTTTTCGCCTTTCAAGTCCAGCACGCGCCCATTCGACGACGATCCATTGTCAAGTTTAAGCGCCGAATTACTCGAGGCCGATCACCGAAGGCCGGTTCCTACTCAAAGATCGCCGATCGCCTATCGGATTAACCGCGTACCAATCGAACGATTGATCGATCAACGGCGATTAATTCGTCGATCCAACGTCGGACCGTTTCTAAGATTAAGCGCGTGATCACGTTTCAACGTTTTCCTAGAGAAACATCGCCAAAGTTTCGATCAACGCTACGGAAATATTTATTAGGTCTACCGAAAAGTATTCGAAATTTCTTCGACTTGAGTTAAAAGTTCTTTTTATTCTATTTTAAAGATTGTTAGAAAGGGAATCGAACAACTGCCTTTATGCTGACAAAAAGGGTCAGAAAATGATGGAAATTATTTTGTTGATTAATATTTAATATTTCCTTAATAAATAAATGCAAAAACCGCGTTCGAGAGATGCCCACGAAATTACTACGAGCGTAATGACGCGCGCTTGCCCTACCTCGCTATCCCGTTTCGCAATTAACGCGTTGACTGCCGTGTCAGCCATATTTGGGAGACGCATGATCGTTTCAAACCTTGCGTCGCGCATCTTTTGACAATGATTTCATTCTCTCGTGTGAGATGTTGTTCGGAGAGTAATTTCGTTTTTTTTTTTTTAAAGAAACGTTGTTTTTCGCGTTACTTTTGTGTTTATATTATTTTTATAATATTTATAATGCATAAAAACTATTGAGAAAAAACGAAATTACTTTCCACCTGAACAACCTGTCCAATGAAAAGAATTTCAATCAATTTTCGATCCAATCCGATCGGAACATTTTCCAACATTTCAGCAGTGGAAGTGTTAAAGCAACGCCGTTGCGTAATTGCCCATGATCTTTCAAAAATTGGAAAGGAGCATACCAAAAATGTTAAACGGAAAATGCGAATCGGTCACTTTCGACGTCGATCTAACGGGTCCAAAGAAAGATCGGGAAGACCGATGGTGTTTTGAAAATGTCAACGCGATTATCGAGGTGACACGTACCCCGACGTACGGCACGATCGATATGCACACGCACGTACGAACGTATTCCGCTCGTCCGGCTCGAACGTTCGAACAAGTAGGAAAATTTAAACGTAATCCAGGCAAGCTGGCGTTTCACGGAAACGGAAATATCAATGCTCTCTCTATTTCGAGTCGTAGTCGTCGTAGTCGTGCTCTATGCCCGACGTGCCGCGCTCTCTTCTATCTTGAACTCGAAGATATTGGCCGTGCCGCGATCGTACGCACGCACACGTACACGATAGAGACGCGTACGAGTGGCGCGCGAAAGACTCGCGCAAAGCGACGTCGCCGACTACCACGAGGAGGAGAAGGAAAAGGAAGAGCGAGAGGAAAGCCGTGGAGGTGGACAAGCAGCGGCAAAACGCAGAGGTGTGCAGCTCCGTAGGTAATGGTGGTGGTGGTGGTGGTGGTGGTGGTGGTGATGGTAGTGTAGGTAGAGAACCTCGATGCGAGCGAGAGAGAGTGAGAGAGAGAGAGAGAGAGAGAGAGAGAGCGAGCGCGCGGCAAGGGGCGCCGGCAAAGGCGGCTAAGCGGGGGCGGAAGAGGGGCAGAAGCTCGCAGGGGTTTATAGATAGCAGCGCATGGCCTAGAAACCGTGCCGCTCGGTGTTTTTGACCCTTCGCCTAGCTACCGCTTCTGGGCCATTGCAACATCGCGCGTTCATGCCCGTTAAGCCACGTTCACAACGCTCGAATTCCACGAGATAGCGAGCGCCTAGCGCGTCGCGATCGATCGCGCTCCTACACGGCCAGATTTATTCGAATCGAAGTTACATTCCGGAAGAAGGCGTCCTTCTCTTCGAGGCACCGAGTCTCAACGACGATGCTCGTATCGATGTAACCCTATTCGCTTCTCCGGTAGAAATTACGAGCGGAAGGAGATCGATCGACGCGTTTATTATCGTCGACCTACGCCAATGCGAATGCCCAACAAGATCTCTCGCATTCTCGACTTCGCTCGTTGATACGACGTCACTTTTTCTCCCGTACGCGACAATATTCATCGTCGTCGTGGTCGTCGGACGATCGTTTAAAAATGCAAACGGCTCGGAGTCGAGCGATCGAAGAGCAGGCGCGCGCCAGCCACTGCGTTTTCATTGGCCGCAGATATTATTAATGCACGCGCTCGTTTAAGCCGAGCACACTGAATCATTTCCAAGGATATAGGGTCGTCTACACTGCACTTCGATGTTTTTCGCCTAGCTACTGCTTCTAGGCCATTGCAACACATCGCGAGTACCTGTTAAGCGTCGCTCACACCGGCTCGCGGCGCGTTTCGCAACCTCGCCACGCAATCCATGCTTTTCAGCGAGCGATTTGCATTCGTAGCGCAATGGCCTCCGCCGCGGCGAAATTTCAATTCCAAAAGCCACGAGCGTTTCTTATCGCTCCGCCTTGGTTCGATGATCGTGGGAGAACGTTTCGTCGAATAAACGTCGAAGGACACTTCTCTACTATCAAGAATTTCTATCGCTTTCATTTTACGCTCTTACGGCGATTCCATTCTTTCTCTTTGGCTCGTCGCTTCGAATTTTTCCATTCTTTCGAAATTTCTCCCACCGAACGGATTCGCGCGAGGACCGTCGATCTTCGAAATCGATCGCGGAAAAGCCGACGACAAAAATATCCTCGCCGCCCTTGCTTTTAACTTTTGCGGTAGGCGGAGCGAGAAAAAAACGCAAAAGCGCGCTTCCACTCGGCGAATACAATTTCGGTTTGGGAAGCCATAAATATCGCGTCGATGAGAAAAAATCGAAGGAAAAGCAAATAACGAGCGCAAATCGCTGTTGCGTGCACGCGTCCTGTCTCTTCTTTTCTTCCTCCCCTTCTCTAGCTCTTCCTCCTCTTTTCCATCGGCGCGCTCCGTATCACCTCGATTATATCCATCCGACGACAAGTCGCGTTCACATCGACGAATCTCACCCTGGAAAAGCGAAGAACGCGTCGAGTGTGCGCGCGCGTGTCGATACGAGCGCGTTTCCATGTGCGCACGTTCGACCTCCTTATCGACCATGGTTTCGACCTCGCGCGCGCGGTTATCGCTTCCGGGTCGTTGCTTCGTGACGGGTCATTTAAAGCACCGTTCACACAGCGAGCCCTAAACTCGTCCTAGCCGATAATATCTCTCGAAAGAACTCGTCCGACGATCGAATCTTCCGCTCGTCTCTTTCTCTTCGAACCAGTGACACGTTCACCGCCGTGTCACCGATATTTGGATGACGCGTAACCTTTGCAAAAATTCGCGTCCCCTATCATTTGTCACTGCTTCCATTCTCTCGTGTAAGATGTATATAACACAAGTAATGACAAATTTACGACATTTTTCGATATTTTGCCAGTCGAAGTGTTAACCTTCCATGGGCCGAATTTTTGTCTTAAATATAAAGAAATGTATGCGACGGAAAGTCAACGATTATAAACCTGTATGCGAAGATTAAACAAGATTAACAGGTTAAACAATTTTATTATAATTAATTTACTTTGTAACTTTGAAGTGACAACGGCTTACCGGATTACCTTATTTATATAATCACGTGACCTGAAATTTACACTGGCTCATGGAGGGTCGAGTAGTCGTACGTCGTACAAACGACGCTTATCCAGAATCGATTTGGAGAACATATTAGTATGTCCGGAAAGTTATTTCGTTTTTTCCCGACAGTTTTTCATAAAAACAACATAAAAAGCAATGTTTTTTTCACAAATATACGAAATTACTTTTCGAACAACCTAATAGTTAGTTTTCATCGACATCTCGAAAGACAAACAGACGTGTTTTCGAAGTGGTACGTTGCGTAACGCGCCAAAGGCTCGATGTTCGCACCGATCGACGAGAAGTTCGCTCTACGATCCTAAGGCGACGAACGAAAGGAAAACGATGATATTATCGTCCCTTTCTGCTGTTACGCGGAAAGTGGTAGCGCATTGTATTAGACCTACCGGAAGGTTTCGTCGCATGACGAGAAGAGACGGTGAACAACCATAAAATTTATATTGTTCGGTAAATATTAATTAATCTATCGAAAACGTATTGGTTTCTTTTCATTGAAGAACGACAGAACTTTCCGATGGACCTAATAGTATCCCGTCGCGCAGTTAGTCGGGCGCGCTACCTCGACGCGCATTAAAGACCAGCATGTGCGTGTATGAGTGACGTAAGACACTTTCGCTCGCCTCTGCCGGTTACCAACCAGTCAGCCAGCCAACCAGTCGTTCGAGCAGCCAGCCGCTGCACTACCTTGCACTTGCATTCGCTCGACTATGCAACGCACGATTAAGAGCGCACGAGCAAGATACACCTTGGGTCGCGGTGCCAGTCCACGACTAGTAACGTAATTCGCGGTGACGAGTCAGGGCCGGTCGACAGTCGTTAACATCGGGATTCGCCGTCTTCTTTTTTCCAAGAGCGACTTTAAACGGATGATCGAACGCATCGCCTTCGAATTCGAGTCGAAGCGGCAAATACGGAAGAAATAGAGCGACTTATCCTAAAGATCGAAGTATTAAATTCGGCAGATAATATAAAATTTTATTATCGAGAGGATTTTTCGAATCCGATCGAACGACGAAGCTCTTTCGGAAAATTACCGAAATAACAATCGAATTACCGAAGGCTTCGTCGAGCGTTCGAATACGTACCCGCCGCGAAATCTCCCAACGACGTCGTTCCTTCGAAATGATAAAGCAATTCCGCCTTTCCGACGAAATAACGATAACGGTGGTAATAGTATTTATTTATGCAGGCATCTTTCACGTATTATGTTGGGTTGTCCAGAAAGTTCGTGCCGATTTTGAAGGAAAATTGAAACGCAGCTCGTTTAATTTATTATATAATATATATAATTATTTATTTTATATATATATAATAAAATAATAAATATTTTTTTTAAAAAACCGAAAATCGGCATGAACTTTCTGGACAAGGACAAGGAAGAGAGAGAGAGAGAGAGAGTAAAAAAAAGGGACAGCGCTCATAGAAATAATAATGATGAAACTACTAATAATAATACCAATGATAACGATAACGGTTTGTCACGGAGTGGAGCACGGTCGCGTAGTCGACGGAAACGAATCGCGCTTGTGCTCCACATACGCGAAGCCATTGTTTCCTCGGTAAACGCATAATTATGACCCCGTATGCGCGTCACGCATTTAGGCACGCGCAGAGGTGCCCACCAAGAAGCCATCACCGACGGTATCGGGCACCCAGGGTACACCGTGACGCACAAGGCGCCCCACGCTACTTTCCCGCCTTGTTTTCCCATAAAAATTCCACCAGTTTTTCTATGCTTTCGCTTTTTATTCGAACGAACGAGCTCGAGATGTCCTCTCGTTCGATAGCATCGTGGAATTCGTCCATTCTGCTTCGAGCGACGACACTCGACAGATTGAAAAGCGATGAAGAGTCGTTCGACGCTTACACCCGCAGTACGGTACGTCGATCCGTAAGTCGTTAGACCAGGCCTGGCCGACCCAAATGATTTCACGAGCCACTTTGTTGACGCGTAACGTTAGAGCTGGCCGCACTTTAGATAGACGTGCTTTTAAAAAATATAATACGCATACGAAATGAATAAAACTTTATCGTTACACTATAATTCGATATAATTAATTCTCGAGTCTTTGCTTATCGCTTCTTTCGCTTAATTTTTGTAAATCCATATTCAGTAGAATATATTAAATATAAATATAGAGAGTTATCTTCTATTTAAATATTAATAACTATTTATACTAAATCTAAGAATTGTAGTATAAATATGAATTTATTATATTTATTAGCTTGTTCGAAAAGTAATTTCGTTTTCTCCCGACAGTTTTTCATAAAAACAATATAAAAAAACCAAATGACTTTAAACATAAAATAACATAAAATCTAGCGGCGGACCACGCATCGGTGAGGCCTGATTTAGACGATGCACGTAAGCTTCGAGCGACGACTCGATAGATTGAAAAGCGATGGAGAGTCGTTGGACGCTTACACCCGCAGAACGGTACGTCGATCCGTAAGTCGTTAGACGATGCGCGTGCAGCGAAAGTGACCACGATAGGCGCATCCGCTCGCTCTCTCGTCGTTGGTGCTCGTTTCTCTTCCCAGAGGCGAACGCGCTCGTAAACTCGCTCTGCAGGTTTCCCGTTGGTCGCGTCTCGTCCCTCTCTCCTCGCCGCTCGTGCACGCGATCACGCTTCTAGACCTACGCGACTTCGAAGATTCTTCTTCTCGAGCGACCGTGAGGAAGGGTTCTAACGGGACAATGCTGACTCTCCGAATGGATTCTTCAATGAAATGGATACCGCGTGCAGAGGAATCCTTTCGTACGTTACCTCTAGTCTCTTCATCTTCGTCTTCTTCTTCAGCGCAAAGCGAGATAAACGACATCGTCTTTTCGACGCTTTCTACCACGCGATGACGTCCGGTAGAACCGTTCTTTCGGTCCTGCTAAGTGTTCCCTAGCATTATGCGTTGCACTCTTCGAAATCGGTACCGAAATCGCGAACAAGAAGATTCCGTTGTACCTTCGGGCAGCCCTAATTATTTTCTAGCTATTAATTTAATTCCTTGAATGTCCCTCAGCATTTTGGTATATACGCGCTTATTTTCGTTTACGAGAAGATGCAACGAGCCCGATATTATACGTTCTGTCGAACGGCAATATTACGCTGGCTGCGTTGAAAACAAGATTTTTATTAATAATTTTTTAGCTAATGATTCAGCTCCTTGAATGTCCCTGAGCATTTTGATACATATGTGCTTATTTTCAATTGCGAGAAGATGCAATAAGTCCAATGTTATACGTCCTTTCGAACGGCAATATCATGCTGGCTACGTTGAAAAGAAAATCGTTTCGTCATTGTTTAGCTAATAATTCTCCGAATTGTCATATACAATATTTACATCGTTCATTATGGCAATTTTGTAAACGATAAACGATGCAACGAGCCTAATATATTTACAAAGTTGCTTCAAGTCGAGTTTCAGTCTTACGATTAGATGTACGTTTGGTATAGAACACGCGTTGCCCTAACGGAGATTTTCTTATAAACTAGCGTGCCAGTTTAAGTGTTAATAAGACGTCGGATCTGAGGGACACTCGATCGAATATTCAGTGATTCGAATGATTTGGATAAATGGGATGTACTTTTAAAGCGTTACAGCGTGGTATATTCTATTAGGTCGTTCGTCTTAAGTAATTTCATCTTTTTATGGAAAAACGTTGTTTTTTTTATATTTTGATGCTGTTTTTAAACTGTTAAAAACTGTTGGGAAAAAACGAAATTACTTTCGGACCAACCTGACACATCGGCTGATAAATTCCCGGTCTAAAAATAATGCCGGTAATACAAAATGAATCCTACACCTTTCTTTGATATCTTTAGGGTGTCAACTATCTCTTGCATCTTCACTTTACGATTTGCCAAAACAATTGTGTGGACTTTCTTGATATTTTCTGACGTAACCATCTTTTTTGGGCTACCAGAGCGTGCCGCATCATCGGTGTTCGTACGACCACGTTTAAATTCAGCAAACCAGTCAATAATAATGGTCGATTTTCCCTAGTGCAGAGTCCGGATAACAATTATCAACCAAACTTTCGTTTCAACGGTGTTTCTTCCCATCAAAAAACAATGCTTTATCAACACACGAAATTCTTCTTTTTCCATTATTACCATTGTAACTTTTGAACTAAACGTCAGATCGTCATGAAATTTGTACAGTTATCTTTTGATAAGTCTTTATATATCTTTCGAATATCTTTAGATATTCAAATCATTAGATATTTATAGATATTATAGACAGATTATTATATTATATCAGATAGATATAGAATTAGATATTCGGATATCTTTAGATATCTTTTAAAGGTCAGTACTTTAAAAAAAAAAGCATTAATTTTGTATTCGTGGCTCCATCTGTCTGTCAGATCGGAAAATTGTCAGCCGATGTGTTAATAGCTTGAATAGCGGGTGCGTCGTTCATCGAGCGAAGAGAAAACACGAGTTTTAACACCTGCTATGTTGATGACACGTAACCGTTCCAAAAATTATCGTCATCCATCCTTTGGCAATGATTTTATTTTGTAAGACATGATTCATATGTAATATATATATTGTAAGTATATTAATATTATTACATCGCATAAAGATATTATTATATTTAACGAATAATGCAAAAAATCTGCCTGTTTCTCGCTCGTGCGAATGAAGTTATCGGTCGTAGTGGCCCCGCGTGCAGGTCTCCCCCATTTTACTTTCTTCTGTTCGTTTCTCTTTCCAGCTACGCTGATACTTCGCCGTCGTCGCTGCGTTCCTTCTCCGCTCTCACGGCTCGTGTCTCGCGAACGACGTGTCTTCTAGCCTCGCAAAGCCCACAAACACATAGAGCGGTTGCGCGAACGCAAAATATGTCGGTCGCGACTTTCTCTTCGCGCAGCGACTCTCAAACTCGCTTCCTGATTCCAATCCGCGCGTTTTCGCTCGATAATCAGCGGAGTTTCGCTTTTGTCTTGCTTTTATGGACGTTCCGAACACGACAGAGAGTGCAAAGCGACGGAGAAACAGAGAGAGAGTCTCTCTGGGGAGTATCGAAAGACTCGTGAAAGATCGTTGCTCGACGATCGAGTCGAAGGTAAAGGATTCGATGAGAATCTCGGAGCGTCGTAACCGTGAGCGAGCGGCACTTTCCTCGCTCGATCGACGAGGCCCGTTCGCAATTATTTAATACGCGGAAGAATAGTGACGACTAGTCGTAAGTTGGCGAGTAATCGACGTCGTCGACGTCGATTCTAAGCCGCGTATCGTTGAGATACCGTATCGTATCGACGAACGTCCCTTTTCCTTCCTCTCGTTCTTCTCTCTACAAAGCGATAAACTAGAATTTATCGTCGGAAGGAGCTGCTATAAATTCACGCACGGGATTCGCCCGTGAAATTCAAATTTGGTGTCCATCGATACCAGACGTAGTCGCCAAAAACGATTGGAAAGGAAGACGATGATCCCCTTTCGGAAATCAAAGGACTGAATATAATCGCAATTATTTATTACTTGTATCGAATCGATGAACATTCCTTTTTTCTCTCTCGTTCTTCCCTCTACGAAACGATAAATTTGAATTCATCGCTGGAAGGAGCTCCTATAACATTCTACGTACGTTAATTCGCTGTCGCGATTCGTCCGTGGAATTCGAATCTGTATGTCCAACGGTACCAGATGCAGACGCCAAAACCAATTGGAAAGGGAGAGGATTCCCTTTCGAGATCAAAGCATCGACTGCGGTCGAGAAGATGCAGAGCAACCCACGGGACGTCTCGACGTAAAACGATTTTCCAGCTCTGCTTCCGGCGAGTCCTGCGAGTCGAATCGTCGACTTTCGGCCAGTCAGTTGCCTGCCTGCCTGTTTGCCTGCTTCTTGCTTTACGTAATGGTAGAAACATCATCGTTAGTCGCAAGACGATATAACGACGGGGAGTGCGTTAACCCCGTATGCCCCGAACGTGGCTTTCTCCATCGGCGAATGTCTCTCCCCTCTTACGTCCCTCCGTCTTCTATCCTTGACATCCCCTTCCCTTTCCCTTCCGCGGCTCTTCTCAGCTACTCCACGCAGCCCGCTCGATCAGAATTCGCCTTATCCCTCCTCCTTTCCTCCCCTATCGCCATCCATCTCTCTCCGTCTCTAGAAATCGCTACAGCGCTTCGTCGCCCTGTCTACCAAATTCCTCGCCTGCGACGCATCCTCGAAGGAGAAAAACAACCGGAAAGACGAATTTGAAGGGTGTCTTTGAAGCAGGAACGTTTGGCTTTTGGTCAAGTCGCCGTGGCGCTCGAGTCGATTTTCGGGAACGTTTCGATCTTCGTCGCGAAAAATACGAACCTTCACGAATTTCTACGAAATACAGGTTCGACTATCGCAATAGCTTATCGCCCTCTATACCAAATTCCTCGCCTGCGACGTATCCTCGAAGGAGAAAAACAACCGGAAAGACGAATTTGGAGGTTGCCTTTCAAGCAGGAACGTTTGGCTTTTGGTCAAATTGCTGTGGCAAAAATACGAACCTTGACGAATTTCTACGAAATACAGGAACGAATTAGATGTTTCGCCGATTTGTGCTACTCGCCATTCAGCATTCGTACAGTCTGTTGCGTGCAGGCATGGAGTAAGAACTCCGTGGAATCACGTCGGAACGAAACGCGTGCCCCACCGATCTTAAACTATTGCCACGGCAAACACTAGGCCAGCCAATAACGTTGAATTCCTTATCGAATTGGCCGTCGATTCGAGGACGTTCGACTCGACGGGAGTCGAAGCGTGTGAAAATCAAACTCACCTTCCTAGATTCGCATTCTTAAGCCTCTGCCTCTGCTGAAGAAAAAAAAAAGATAACGCTCTCGCGCGTTCTTGTAATCTGTATTTTTCCCTCGTCGTCGTCGTCCAACCAGAATCCGCGAACGGGTGTTTCGTTCGTTCCTGCCCTTCCCTGGCCTGCCGCCTGTCTGCCCTGCATCGACTCTCAAGAGCGACGCGCGTCGCGTTTCGACGTATACGAGGAAGAGGAAGAGGAAGAGGAGAAGAGAAATCGAGGGGTGCGCGGGTTTCTCCTAGGGAGGATGGTGGGAGGGAGAGCGGGGAAAGGGCGCCCTTGCCCTTGGCATTGCCGCTCGATACGAATAGTCAGGGCTGTCCAAAACGGTGCCGAGCCAATTTAACGCGCGTCGTAAGCCTCGCGCGCACCAATGCCTCGCCGGAAATGAGGCGGAAGAGGGACATCAATTTTCGTGCTAGCGGCGAACCGCGACCAAGGATAGTCCGTACACGCCACGTGACTGGAGGCGTCGTTTCTCCATTTCGGATCGAGTCCTTTTCAACCGTTTCGGTTGCCCTCTCCTCGAGTAGCGAATAAAATGTAAAGAAATAAAAAAAAAAAAACAAACGGGAAAATGTAACCTTAAAAGACGACATTTAAATTGGACTTTTTCTGGAAATTTAAATTCAGCTCTTTTCTCGTAATAGCTGGCGGCGTGGCGAGTTAATTTATCTAAATAATACGTAGCAGCTTCTCTCGTACGGTTTTTGGCACGAGGTACTTTTTCGCAGGCGACACATTGATGAAGCGAACGACCTTAGCGAAAGGGCTACAAATCACTTTGCCTTTGATTAGACGCGCTTCAAGTAAACTCGTAGCAGAAACGCGTGATAAGTGAAACGAAGTGGGAACTAAGATTCTCATTCGACCAAAGGGACTCGCTTTTTACTGGGAACTAAAGTTTCCTCTCGTTCGATAAAGGTTAAAATCACAGTTTTATCTCGTTTACGTGAAAAATGTCATTTCGCAAGGTCGAGACACGCGTCGAATCGGTCGTCTTACGATTTTCATGATACCTTCGCGTCAAAGTTTCCTTTCGAATCCGAGCGAATCGATCGCGACTCCGAAGAAAAGAGAAAGAAAAAAGGCTCGAGTCGTCTTGGAGCGGTTGTATTTCCGGGTGCGTCGTGTACGCATGCCCTCGCCCTTGCCCTTGGTCGATACTCATCCCATCGAAAGGCAGCCTTTTCCGGAACGAACCGTCGCCGCCACCGCTGTCGCCGCTACCCTCCGCCATCCTCCGTCGCTTTCTTCCCTTTTGCGGGCGACCACGTGGTCGCCACGTGGAATAGGCGACCTCGTATCGCGCAGACGCTAACCCAGCAAAAGTACTCCCCAAGGAAACGAACGTATACCTCCCTCCTCCTGCTCGAGGTTAACGCGCTTTCGCGGAAATAGGCTAGGTGCGGCCTAATTGTACGTTCCTCGACCATCGAATCCGTCGGTCTCCAAAGCTACGTGACCATCGCTTCGAGAACACGCGCGTTCGTTCGCATAAAATGCTACTAAATGTCTTAATGGTCGACCAGCGAACGGCTAAATTAGCCTAAAAGTTGATCGAATAAACGATGACTCGCAGAACAATTCGTCTTGTGGATTGCTTTCATGCATGGAATGGAATTATTCCAGCTTTACTCTTGGGGGCATGGGATTTTTGAAAGATAAGATAGATCCATGTTGCGCAGAAATTTTATTTCTTTTTAAATTTTAATGAAATTGATTTATTTTTATTAATAGAGGAGTTACGTAATATAGAGAGATAAAAAAATAATTCAATACAATTCTTTATTACTTATCGACTCTTTGAGGCATGGTGATATTAAAAGTGCCCAACCGTGCATATTCGCGCATCAAGAAAGTGGGATACTTTTAATACCACCGTGCCCCAAAATATTAACACTATTTCTACTACGATTTTGTGTACACCAAAAGGTGTCAAATAATATAATAATACCACTTTAATATCAAATTAATTTAACAATTATCGTACGAAAAGTCAAACCCTAAATTGCGAAGAAATGATCAAACTAAGAGAATAATTTTAAGATAAAATTTGAAAGGTGTCTTTCGATACGCTCGATCGAAATATCGACAGCCTGCGAAAGAAATGGACGAATTCGTCGTTACTTACGTTACGTTTCGATTAGTTAGGAAAATGACGAAAACTCGACGAACGATCGATTAAACGTTGGTGTCGATGTCGCCTCCTTTCTGCACGCGTAAACCCAAAACGGTGGCGAAGGCCTACATCCCCTCCTGAAGGTCAACGACCTTGATCGGCTGGAGTCGAGGGGTCGAATCCCTCCTACGTCCTACCGAAAGCCCATGAATCAGGATGCTCTTTAGGGGTCGAGTCAAACGACACAACCAAGCTCGCTGACAACAGACTGTAATTAATCAATATCAGGAGTTTCCCGTTGAATAGGAAGGAACTTCTCTCGCAATAGCGAGGAACCCGAACTCGAGTCTACGGCGGGGACAAGAAACTATAGGGAAGACGAGGGAAGAGCAGCGTAACGCGGCTGCTTGGAAATAACCTTTGTAATTACGACGTACCTACGCAAGAACGAAGGACGAACTTGTCGTGCATCGAATATAATCGTACGTCGAATATAGCTTTGGTCGTGAGAAAGCAATCTTTCGGATCTCGAATTCCAAGAAACAACGCAAATTTATTCGACGCGACGAGTCCTCGTCGACTTCGCCACGAATAAACTAACAACTGGAATAACTGGATAAATAAAACATTTCAACAGGATACGTAGGATTTCAAGATACGACAACTGGTTCATCGGTACGGAATTGTGAACGCGGTACAAACGTATAAAATAAAACTCTTTTTGATCGTCGCACACAACGCGTCTGATAACAACCGCGTTTATGTCATCCTTAACATAACGACGAGTATTTTAGCTTATTTCTTCGTTATCAGACGCTTTCGATCGGACCCGACCGCTGCTTTACTTCGAAATAGTATCGGGATAGAAATTATAATTTAACCCTTTGACTGCGGAACGCTCAGAAACGGCAGCATCCTTTACTATCGCTCTTAATCCAAAGAAATCATCTAAATTTGTTTAGTTTAGTTATTTTATCGAACTCTCTTACAAAAATAGAGTGTTAGAGTTTTTAATGTTCTACTTTTATTTAGTATTTATTTAGTAGTATTCTATTATAATTAGCAGTGTTCTCTTTTAATTAATATTTAATAATCCATAGAAGTTGTTCGCTCGGAAGAAGCGACTCTATCCGAGCGCCTATAGGCGCTCTTCGCAGTCAAAGGATTAAAGTCGGTAAGATCGAAGGTACTTTCCTCTCCTCAGAGGAGAGAAGGACGAAGGACGGATTTAATATCGACGTATAGTCGATTCGTCGTTTCTCTCTTAAACTTCTATCTTCGTCGTGTATTTGAAGAGTTCTGATTGTTAACGAATTTCAGCCTGACGAATTAACTGGAACTACCTATGGAAGCCCGATAAATATTTTTTTATATGCGTGAGCTTGCACCGCTAGTGCTCGCTTCCTTCGTCGATCGTCGCTCGCCTGGCACATCCGCGTGTAATTCGCTTGAAAAGATACGAGAGAGAGAGAGGAGAGAGCTAAGCTAGTTAAAACATCGGATATTCTACGCGCGGCCAGTTTTAAGAGACGCGTCGTCGTTACATCGATTTTACGAGGCGTTCGCTCGCACGCACGCACGCACGTACGTACGGAAAGCCTCTACCTGTCGCAACGTCTTGACGACTCTTTATCGACCTTAACCTTTCTTGGAGAGCGAGGTCGAGACGTTGGTAGGAGTAGAAAAGTAGGGAGAGAGTAAAAAGTAACTTTCTAATTTCGTACGCGCGACGTACGACGACATCGTCGCGAACCAACGACTCACGAATTCCTTTTCTCTTTTTGTTACAGGTAAGCGACAACACCGAGCAACGATCATCCGATGATCTTCCATCGCGGACAAGCTCGAGAAATTTTTCAGTCCACGCCGATCTTTAGTACGTTTTAGTCGCTTTAGTCGTGGACTAGAGGTACGTCCGTTACGCCATTTATTTCATTGAAACGCACTCCATTCGTACGTTGATAGATCTCCTACCCGCGATCTCTCCTCGTCGCTTCGTCGATGTCGATGACTCGCGAAACGCGATTTTAATCGTTTCATCGGGAGGCGGTCGGTCGCCGCTACGAGGATCGATAAGCGCGTCGCGTTAAACGTTTAAAAATCTTCCCATCGCTCAGGCGTGCTTTCGAGACGTCGTTATTTCTCTAACGGAATCGACGCGAGAAAATCTCCTCGTATCGTCGCGACGTTAGACGACGGAAGGGACAACGAACCGATTTCTGATCGGTTCCTTTTCCTTTTTTTTTTTTAATTCGTTGGATCCGTCCCTTAATTCTCCGTTCGAATCCGTAGGGTCAAGTACAGTCCCCTCTCTCGACGTGTACACCGAGATTGGGCATTTCTTAGCCGTGGCGGAATCGTAGAAAAAAAAGAGAGAAAAGAGAGATAACGCAAGGCGATGAAACCGAGATAGAGAGAGAGAGAGAGAGAGAGAGATTGAGAGAGAGGGTTGGCGGGAAGGGAGGGACGGAAGGACGAACGGAAAAAGAGAGGAGCGAGTGGAAAGGGGCGACGAGGGCGAGAGGCAGGATAAACGAGTGGGAGAGGAAGGGTGAGAGAGGTCGGAGAATCGGAATCGAGTGTATACGAAGGGTGAACGACCGAAAGGCAGGGGCACTAGGCTGCTACCCTCTGCGACGAAAGAGCGAGCGAGAGAAAGAGAGGTAAAGATAGGGACGGAGATAGGTCGCGAGAGGAAGGAAGAGCGCCGTTGGAGGAAGGGAGAGAGAGCGAGTGCGCGCACCGTATCCTCTCCCACTCTTCTCCTACTTCGTCGTGCCTACCGAAGAGGATCAATACGAACCACGTGGTGTGGCAGTAACGCCACCGAGAACACCGTGCCTAACCCTCGTGCATGCAACAACCTTAGCCCTAAACCGAAAGGGAAGGAGGAAACACTCCCGTAGTGGGAAGAATTCGTCAACGGCTCAACCGTCGCTGACGATTTTTCTTTTTTTTTTCTTCTTCTTCTTCTTCTTTTTCACCGTGTTTTCGTTCTTCCTCTCGCGTGCAAGACGGATAGGTGATACGGTTTTTTCCCTCTTTTTTATCCCCTCCCTTCGAGCCTTTACTTTAATTTGTCAAAGTGCGGACATTCGCTAAATTGTTTCAGCGGACCGTCGATCGCTAACGCGTAGAAATTCCTTCCGTCGTCGAGGGTTGCGTCACGTAGAACCGTACGGAAGACTTTACAAGTCAGAGAAGAAGGTCGATCGCGTGTTTTCTTCGTAATCTTCTAGGTCGTCGCGTTAGGGTGTCTATGACTCCTTCGATGTATTATCGGAAGGTATTTGAGAGTTGGTTCGAAGCTCGATTTTTCTCCGTTCGAGCTACAGTCGACGTCGTCGTGATTTCGTATATGGGTTACGTTCCTGCGACGCCTCGCGAACCCTCGAAGCGCCGTGACGGCGACGCGACGTCGTCGCGTGCACCCAAAGCCGCCGCTCTGCGAACCGAACTTTTCGAAGGCATCGCGGCGTCGGGGCAAGCCTATTTTTGGTCAAGTATCGATCCTCTCGGCCCGTTCGTGCACTCTCGATTCACCTCGACGGCGAGACCCTACGTCGGTGCCTCGTCGGCCAGGGAACGGCCTTTATCTTTCTAGGACACGGAGTCATCGGTGCAAGAGTAGCCGATTTGCATCGATGATCTCCCGACCTCGAGTCGCGAACTCGTCCGCACGCGAGCGCCTACTCCAGACGTTTCTCGTCCTTTCGATCGCCATCGTCTAGCAAAGAAGGAAAAACTTTCGCACTATCTATCCTTTCTTTCCCCGTTCGAGCGACGTCGCGAAAGAAAAAAGAAAACTACCGGCAACCGCTACTTTAACGCGTTCGCAACGGCGTGTGTACCACCGGTGGTACATTCTCGATTGTCCCATCGGTCGAATCGCAGCTTCTTTTTTGTTAATAAATTATATGACTTCGTATGTCTTTTAAATAATTTTTTGTTATATAAAACTCGATCGAAAATACGAGCGATTTTAAATTTTCGTTTAGAATCTTTTACGTACGGTCAAAGAACTCGACGACGTAATTACGATCGCGATAAATTCTTATCACCCAGCCGATGGAGAAACGCACGATTTGGGGCCCCGTCGCGAACGCGTTAAGGGGGGAAAAATGGTGTTTTTGGCACACGCTTCTGCCTATCAAGCGATTTCGACCCTCGGCGCGTATCATGCGCCGTCGTCTCTCGAATAACGTACGTACCCGAACATACCAAGAAGGATACAAACGCGAGAAAGGAGGTTGGTGTAAAGCCTACCCTTGTAGAGATCGCTTTGAAGGAGGGTCGCTATTACGGCTGGTTTCATACATTGCACACCCCTGACTTCGAGTCTAGGTCGGTCGTTCACCCCGTCATCGTCATCCCCCCAACGTTACCCAGGAACGACCCCTACCGACCTCCTCCCCCACTTCGATCTTCCACCACTCTTCGCGCACGATCGTCCGTCGCCCCCACCGTCGCTTTTCCTCCCTTCCTTCCTACCCTACGCTCTGACTCCCTCCTCTTCTACCCCTTTACGCCCGATGACGTCACCGAAGCTCCTCCAGCCTCGAGACGGCGGTGGTAGGGTCGCGCGCGGGAAGGAGCGAGAGAGAGAAGTGGCGGAAGAGGGTGGCGGACGTCTACAGTGGCGTAGGCACGCGTGGATCGAGGAATTTCGGAATTTCGATTTTTTTCTCGTCGAACGAGATTCTCGTGGATCGCCATTGATCGTCCGAGTGACGACTAGTCGCGTGTCGCAATCGCGTCGTCTTAGAGTTTCACTCTTGCCTCTCGCCATTTTTCCAAGCTTAATTCGGTCGCGGCGCGCATCGACTTTCGATTTTTTAATTAACGCATAAATCGCCGTGCTAGCCACCTGTTCCGCGCACCAATCGCCGCGCCGCGGTACGGACGGCCCTTCGACGTACCGAGCGGAATGAATTTACGGAAACGTCGGCGTAGCGCTCGGGGACACGGTATAAAATTTAAACTTCATTACCATTCGATTATGCTAATGACGACAGGCCGTGATCGGCGCTCCTTTCTCCTCGTTCCGAGGTGCCAATTCGACGGTGCGTTATCGAACTTCGTTATCGGTCGCCCTGTCGCTCTTCGAGATTTAACCTTTCGCTCGCGGTCTTTCTCTTTCCTTTTTTTTATCTCCACGAGAACCGGGCCGACGACAACTCGACGAAACTACCGGAAATTTACTTATACCACTGTTGTGATTGACGTCACTGTCTTGAGCGTATATAGTCCGTCAGTTACGATATCCGTTAAGTGTCTCGTCTGTTCTAACGATTGGCGTCCCTATTAAGGACAGTCTTCGCCTTAGCATCGTGCAGTAAGCACGTCTTCTATTTTCTTATATTAGGGGGGGATCGAAAAGCAATCCAATTTTTTTTGAATTTATTAATTAAAGAAATCTCAAATACCAATCAACAAAATAAATTCCATCATTTTCTAACACATTTGCCAGCGTGAAGACAGTTGTTCGAGTCCCTTTTTAAAAAATCTTTACAATGAAATAAAAATTTTCTTTTTAAAATCGAAGAAATTTTGATTACTTTTCGATTTTTTTCTTAAATATAAAAAGTATATGCAACGGGAAATCAACAATTACAAATCTATATACGTAGATTAAAAGCAATTTATCAGGTTAATCAATTTAACCTGACTACCTAACCTAAGTGTGCACACTGCAGTGCACATGTATTGGTATTCTCAACTATGTCACTTATAATTTCACTGTCAAATAGTTTTCGAAAATAGGTCACAGGAGAGTAAAGTCCTTCGGAGTCTTCGGGGCAATCTCCTTTCCAACGCGATGACAACTACTATTCTTCTGGGATACCGATTGCCAAACAATTTTTTGTGGTCCTGAATTTTCGAATCGTCGGGTAAATACTACTGGATGATCTTCATCGGACTCAAAATCTAATAAAAAATCTTCGGATCTATTACCACTGATGCGTCCAATTCTAATTCATCCTTTATTTTTACGTGATTTTGTATCTATATTTTGTGTGCATGATATATAAATCTGAATATAGAAGAAAGCACAAGCATTGTCCTAAATGAGCTTTCTGTAACCTGAAAGTCGCGAAACTGTACCATATACGAATAGTAACGAAATGATTATCGAAATTCAAACAAATAGCTTTTTTCTTCTTAGTAAACACCTGCAGAAGCACAAATCATGTCAATTGCACAAGATGGTTCCGTTAGTTTCTATCCGCAGACAACTTGCAAGGCATTTACCTTGATATTTCAGGTCGATGGTACTGCCAACCGTCAATATTGTTATTGGCCTCAGAGATATTGTATGATTAAGACGTATACGTCATCTTATAAAAAAATTAAAATTATTTAGTAAAATGTCGATAAATCAGCACGTGACTTGAAATTTACACGGGCCCATAGACGGATAAAACCTGCTTTAATCATTACAGTCGTGCACATTTATTTACTCAAAACCCAACAACCACGCCGTTCGATCGCGCGCACTGCTTCGATCACTCGTAGTACCGAACGACCCACCACCCGTTGGACGATCGTCACCCTCGCTAGAAGATAGTAATCACCGTTAATGGTTACGCAGCGATAAAAGCAATTAGCGAATCAGCGCGTAATGGCACGTGTCCGTTACGAACGTACGATCGAACGGCGATCCTACGTTTCGTTAAAATCGCGAGGCGTTACTCGTTCCGTGATCGAAACTGTCGATCCGTACCGTTCGCCTCGCCTTTGTTTCTTGTTCTTGATGCGACCTTTATTTCTGCGTTCAACGACGCATTTAACATTTTCTTAATTTCACCTCGAGAATCATTGCATTTCTATGTACGTGCTCGATATATACTAGAAGAGATGGTCATCAACCATGAAAATTATATTATTCGGTAAACGTTAATTAATCTATCGAAAACGTATTGATTTTTTTTTCATTCAAAAACGACGGAACAGAAGTAGACCTAATATTTCCACGAAAAAACGAAGAGAACTCGCCGTTCGACGTAGCGAAGACTCGTTGAAACAACGACGAAGATCGCAGTAAGACGACGATGATAATAATCTTAACGTCTGCGAAGTTGATCTATGAAAAGCGTCCGATTGCGAAAGCGCGACGACGTCTCGTCGGCCGACGATTACTTTTGACGAGGGAAAGAGAGCGCGTCTATTTCTGTCTCTGGTACCGTCTACTTCGCGAATTTGTCCCCGTTGTTAGACTTACGACGGATCTTGACACGTAATCGTGCACGCGATAAACGGTAATAGGACGAAGAAGGCGCTACTTCCTAACGCGGGACGATTCAGGACGATAACGAAGAGCCATCGACGATCGTGAGAAAGATCGGAGGAAATTCCACGCGAAGATCTGCCCTCGTCGTTCGCTGCTCGCTCACAATTGGACGATTTCAGCAGCTTTACTTAACGCTTAAACTGTCACACGAATTTACGAGGAATTTCCAAACGCGCTTCTAATTGTATGAATGAAACTCGACTCGATGCAACTGTGTGAACGTATCGGGCTCGTTGTAGCTATTCTTCGACGAAAATAAGCCCAAAATAAAATTTTTTTGCGTCAAATAAGCGCCAAAATGCTTAGGGACATTCTGGGAATTCTTAGCTAAAAAATGATTGGAGCTACTCGAAGATACAAGAAAATCTTGTCCTCGAGTATGTAAATTATGTTACTCGAACGTAAAATGTCACGCGGACCGATCAAAGGCGAGAAAAACCATAAAAAGACAACAACTTTCCGTCCGAATTGCTTTGATCAACGGCAACTTCGCGTAGTCTGTTTTAAAATGGTACATTCAAACTAATTTTCTTGTTACATCCTTTGAAATACCTACTAAGCTCCTTCGTGAGTAAACGATACAAACGTCATGCAACCCATATACAAGTGCCGTCGTCTGTTCGGAACTTTTGCCGTCACCCGAATACGAGTGACGCGGCCTGCTCGGAACTTTTGCCGTCACCCAAATACGGGTGACGCGACCTACTCGGAACTTCTGCCGTCACCCGAATACGAGTGACGCACCTGCTCAGATTTTCTACCATCAGCCGAATACGAGTGACGCGACTTGCTCAAAAC
>JAITYT010000236.1:2019199-2029971 GCA_025433975.1 Liostenogaster flavolineata | reverse complement strand
AGCAGGCGCTAAATGATAATGATAAATATTCATTCGAATTTATATTATAAAAGGAATTTTATAAAGCAACGTTCCTAATTTCATCGCATTTTTCCACTTTTTGTTTTATGGAGTTAATCGATGTGTGCACTGAACGCCATATGTCATGTATCCCTATATATCTTCGAATATATAATTTCAATGCAGAATGAAATCATACGATTGAACCGATTTTGCTTAAAGGCGTACAAACGACACGTTTCTCGTGCTCAACGAAACAACTGCGTTCGAACATCGCGAGGTGTTTTCGCGAAACTCCTACGCGGAAACGAGTAGGCGCAACTTGCCGAGGCTCGCGGCAAAAGCAAATGGAGAGGCGCGACGCCGCGTTTCCGCGTGAAGCGTTGCGACGTCGCGAACGAGAGCGAAACGTGCCTCGTTCCAGATTTAAATCCTCACGGCTAAATAATCCCTAAGCCAACCAAAGTCGGTAGTCACCTCGTCGCTTAGCGGCTTCGCGATGCCCAGGCAGGTAGATAATCCGCGCGATCGACGGATAAGGATCGTTCCTCGCGATATGCAAATACGCTCGAGAAAGTTTCCCGGCTACGTCGGAGTTCTCTCCTTGTCTCTCCTTCTTCTTCTTCCTGCGTCCGTCTCCGTCGCTTCCCGTTGCTAGCGAACGTCCTCGTGTCATGCTCGCGGTCATCGTCGTCCTCGTCGTCGTCCGCGACGAGTCCTCTACGATTTCGAAAGATTTCCGTAGCGTTTCTCGAGTCTCGAGAGACGATAACCTAGACCAGGCCTGACCAACACGTGGCCCGCCGGATGATTTTATATTTCCATCGAATATAAATTTACAAAAATTAAGCAGAAGAAAAGATAAACGAGTATCTCGTTAATTAAGTATCGAGCGTTGGTTACATTCAGTCGCAGTAAGTTTGGTTCATTTTGCATTTGAATTAGATTTTTTGAAAGCGTGTTTGGCTACAGTGCGACCTGCTGTAACGTTCAAAGTGATCAAAGTGGCCCGGGAAACCATTTGGCCTGGCCAGACCTGTTCCAGACCGTGCTAGAACGCATGAGTTATTTCTAAAGAATTGTTTCGAATTGACACCATCGATGCCGTACGTCCTTCTCTTCTTCGAGGGAGCCTAGCTAATCATCGTCCTACCTAAGAGCGACTCGTAACGCGTGAGGTTACCTAGAGCGCGTAGGTAAGCGGCTAGATCTACAAGTTCGTTATCGTCTTTGCATCGATATTCTAGACCAGGCCAGGCCAACTCGGGACCCGCTATGTTAAATTGTGCGGCCTGCCGGGCAATTTTATAAATATTTTTATCGAATATAGATTTACAAAAATTAAGCGGAAGAAAAGATAAAGAAATATCTCGGTAATCAAGATTCGAGAGTCAGTTACATTTAACCGTAGTATAACGATAATGTTTTATTCATTTTGTATTTGTATCAGATTTTTTAAAAGCGTGTTTGCCTAAAACGCAGCCAGCTGTAACGTTACGGGTGATAAAGTGGCTCGTGAAATCATTTGGCTTGGCCAGGCCTGTTCTAGACGAAGGGCATAGTCACGAATTTCACTGAAATTTTTTCAACATTCGAAACGTCGAATATGTGTCTGAGTTTATAAAAAGACACGATTCCTCGAGTTGCTTGGCCGATAAATTGGTTCCGTGTAACTCGAAACCGTGTAAGTGGAAACTAAGATTTAGTTCATCTATGTCTTCGCTATACTGTTTTTTTCCACTTTTCAAGAGCAAGAAGCAAAAGGATTTTGCAGATAGCTTAATAATATCGATAAATACATGATAAATACTTGTTATTTTGTTCTTTTTATGAAAATTGGTAAAAACCCTGTAACTTGAGGAAATGTGGCATTTTTTCCCGTGTAACTCGAAAATCGTGCAACTCAAGTACCGTGTATCTCGAGGGATAGCTGTATATAAATCTTAGCCTGTATTGAATATTTGCCGTTGGAACGTAGCGGTCGATACGTTGGATCGTCGCAGATGATACATCTCGCGCGAACCTGAGTCATTTCACCGCTTCCTGCTTCCTACTTTGAGCCTAAAGAGAGGAATAGAGATAGAGATAGAAAGAGAAAAAGGAGAAAGGTCAGGCCTACGAGGAAGTCTACCTGGTCTCGCGATAATAAGCGAAGAAACACTTTCTACGGCTCTACTGGCTGCTCTCGACTTGTCGACTATCGAACCGAGACCGAGGCCAAGCGCGCTTCCATCCAGTCGTCGTTCGTTCCTTCAATCTCACGATGTCGACGCGCTGTCCGTTGATCTGAAACGGAAAGAAAATTTTCTCATCGCCATTCGAAAGCGCGATTGTCGTTTATCATTGAAATTTTCTTCTATCGCGTCTAGATCGTTTCGAAACATTTCTATTAGGTCGAGCCGTAAGTAATTTCCGTTTTTCACCATTATTATCTATAACCTTCTTCCATCTTCGTGGCAGTTTATCAATTCCTTCCTTGTAAAATGTGGTTGGTTTGGACTGCAAGAAGTTTTCGACAGCCTGCCTGACTTTTTCCATTCAAAATTCCGTTCACTGAGATTGTGAGGCACCCAAACTCCTAACTTGCTGACTTTCCCTCATTTCTCCAGGTGGCGGTTAACAGTCGATTGTGATGTATTCAACCTTTCTGCTATACCTCTTGTCGATCGACGGGGATTTTGCTTCAATATTACCTTTAAACGGTTGTCGACAAAGTCGGAACGACGTTCCTCTTTTAAGGTCGTATCTCCAGAACGAAATTTTTTAAACCAATTTCCAACGGTCCGATCAGTTATTGGTATATACACTGCATATCTTTTTAGCTGTCGCCTTAGCACTATTGCCTTGTTTAAATTCCCAAAGCATTACGTGACGAATATGTACTTTTTGACTCTTCATTTCCAAAAGACTAACCGAAGCCTCGTCTATATAGTGAAAACCAAAACTTGTTGTCATACGAACGATAGATTCTACTTAGCTGCATCGAAAGTCGCTTATGACTCGACCTAATAGCGAATAATCGAAATACGTCGATTTCGTAGCGCGATGCTTGGACACTTGTTCGTCATGGACACTCTTTCGAATGGAAAAAAATCTACGAAAATCTCGGATCGCGAATAAACCGAGACCAAGCGTTCTCCGTCGATACGAAACGAAAAGAAAATTTTCTCGTTACCACAGACAATGCGTGAAAATGCTTCTTTTCCTCGTGTGACGCTCGATTTCGAGGCTTCGACTCGGCCTCGATCGAAACGAGGTCGACAACCCGCGTTGATCCTGGTCCGGAAATCCTCGTCCTTGCCCTTGCTCCACGAGATCGGCCGAAAATTCGTCCGAGAAGCCGTAAATTCCATCGAGAGGCTCCACAGACGTCCGAGGAAAACAGACGAACGAGTCCGCCTATGGATATAATCGACATTCGCGATCGCGATCGATCGATCGATTACCGTCGCATTTGCATGCACGGTTACACGCTCGAGATGCTATCCTTCGTCGAACGTTTCTAACTGGATTCGATCGCGCTCGTAATTAATCAAATGCGAAAATCTCGAGAAGTTTAATCGTGATGCGCGCTCCTCCTCTCGCTGTCGATTATACGCGTCTTACATCGCGCACTTTGAGCACGGCGAGGATTATTCAACGTTTGTTTTTTGCCGATCGGCAGCTGAGCGCATTCTTAACGACGGCACTTCGGTTTCTCGCACGTAGATCCTGCGTCTATGTAAATGACGACGTTGTGAAGTCGGGATCTCGTTAACGTTGCTTCCTCGTACCACGAAGCGGCTGTTGCTTTCTCGTGACTACGTCGGACGGCCGACCAAGGAGAAGTCCGAAAGGGGGAGGGAGGGGGGAAGACGAACGAAAAAAATTAAGAAAACGAAAAGATCGACAAAGAAAAAGAAATTCGCAGAGTTTCAGACGCACCGACCGATACTGAATTCTCTACATTGAGACGATATTATTTATTTCTTTGTATTCTTAACCGAATTGCTATTATAAATATTAAAAGAGCTTTCTTCCACAATATATATCTAATAATCTAGCAAAGTGTGATATAAATCGAAATATGGATAAATACATAATTATACATCTTTATTATGCTTTCGACACACTAGACATTTACGTCTTGCGTTCTTTTTTCTTTGGAATTGCTGCATTTTTTATCAAGCGAAAAGGCTGATTATTAGGATTTCCACCTTTTGATTTACATTCGTGTATCGTACTCGAGGGAGATCCGTGTAAAACTAAATGAAACTTGAAGAAAGATAAGTTTCTTCCAGTTGCATACTTCTATACGTAGTGCATACAGATATGTTGGAAAACCAAAGTGCGTCGAGCGCCTTTTGGCGCCCTCAATCTCAGACGACCACAATAGGATAAGCGCCTATGGGCACCCACAGTAGCCTCGAGATTAATCGACGTCCTGTATCAAGGGATTCGAGCGCTTCCCTTCATCCTTCCCTCTTCCGTCCTACGTTTTCGTGGCACCATCTCGCACCGCGTCGCAACCGAACCTAAAGCTAATTCAAGCGGAAGATTTCACCGTACAACGTACAATGGCAGCGCCACGCGATGCTCGGCCCACGCCATTCCTGTCTGGCAGTGAAACCGGCGATGTTGCAAACGCGGTTAGACAACGCGCAGACCCTGCGTAACGCGAACGATCTCATCCTGGTATCGTCCCACGAGATTGACGCGCACGATCGACCCTGCGAAATATCAACGGGGTGTATAGTTCTTTCTCGTATTGCCTTTTCTGTACGCTACGCTCAACCTTACCTCGGTCAGTACACAGATAGAATAGGAACGCGACCGACGACGTCGCTCAATGAAAATGGAAAAAAATCAACTATCAAAACTACGCGAACTCGACGTAGAGCCTTCGGTTTATTTTTTAAATACTAAATATTTTTATATATTTTATTTGTAAAATTTAAATATTCTTTAAACCGGATATCGTTATCCTTTTTTCATTAAGTTTAAGATTTATCGTAGCATAACTGTAAATAAATATATCGAATTGGCAAGAGTGGACTTATCGTTAAAAAGAAAAATAATAAAAAACGTCTTCGATCGACTCGGAGCTGGGTTGCCAAGCATTTTGAATAATTTTAACGTTAATAAAAAGTACGTTAGAAACACGAGAAAGGATCCCGATCGTACGTTCAATCGTGAGCCAAGGCGTACGATTTTAGAGAATTATTTTTGAACTTGACTGTCGGACGATCGAGAGCCGAGTAGAGATGGAGAGTCCGTTCTCGAGAGAAAGGACGAGACGCAACGATCGCGATTAGTCCGGATGATCCATCGACGCCGATCGAATCGCCGGTTTCTCTCTACGCGCTCGCGAAGAAACGGGAACGCCGATAGAGAAGCCTTGCGCGATTACGTCACTGAATATCGTCGATTGTCAAGGAGTCACGATCACGCGGATAGCGTTTTTTATTTGCATATGCCGCCACCGGCGGTACCTCGAGGTGAACCGTTGCTGGAATACGGATCGATTCGAGTCCGAGAATTCAAGCGAGACGTCCGATCGATCGAAATTTCAATTGGGTCGCGACTAGCGCCGAACTTTCGATTAATCTCGCGGACGACGTTGATCGAACGAATTAAATTTAAAGAAGTCGTGCCGTATCCTCCGTAGAAAGGTGACCCTGTGCAAATGCTATTCAAAGGGGATTTTTTATGCGACGAAGCTCGAAAAATGGAAAAACGACGTACCGTAGACGTGGTGAGGTCGAAGCAATAATAAACGATCCCTATCGAAGAACTTGAATCTTGACCCAGAAAAGCACGTCGCTCTACGCCGGACGGCGACCAATCGAGGGACACTTTTTATTTCGCGGTCATGTTCACCCTGCATCCACGACGGCATAGGCGGACAGCGCAATGGACAACGCGTTAGTCATGCCTGCTTTTTACGACGGAGGGGAAAAATCTGGAACACCGAGCGCTAGATTCCTTCGAACGAACGAACGTTTGCTCATTTGCGTAGGTTGAATGTCCTTAGTTTATCACGATGTTAATAAAGTTTATGCGCCGTGGCGCGGTACGGATTGCGCGCGCTCGCCGATAGAATAAATTCCAAGTGATAGTCGGTACGGCCGTGCGACGTTCATCGAGGAGGAAAAGAGCTGGCGTCTCTACGCGAGGACGACGAGAAGTCCTTTTCCACGAATTCGTGTCTACCAACGCGTGCTCCACTTTCATGCACAGCGAAGCATTTATTTATAAATTGTATTGTTCGTGAAGAACGATGGAAACGTCGAAGTAAAAGTGAAAATCGGTCGGAGCATAGCTTCGAAATAAATCTCCATGTGTCTTGCTAATACGAAAGGATACGTCGGATTTATCGACCTACCAAAACGGTACGCGCGATGTAATCGATTGACCGTTACGAATTGCCTCGATGAAATTTAATACCGATTCCAGCGCTACGTTTTGCAATAATTCGATCGTTCCTCGTAACTACAGTCGCACTGACCACTACGTACGGCGATAGACCACTCCAAACGTTCGTCGATCCCAAAAACGACGAAATACTTTGGCGATCGCGAAACGCGAGGTCCGGTATTGACTTTGAAAACGAGTAGGAGAGAAAAAACAAAAAAGAAAATAGACGACGAAAAGACAGAGAAGTCTCTCACGTGTATACGTGTATGTATACCAGTATAATTTCTTCATGATGTGCAGTGCGACGGTTTCGTTTGACTCGTTCGTCGTGTTACGTTAAATGTTTTGTATTCTCGAGTCCGGCGTTGCGCGATTCCGTGCGTGTCATTTACGCGTAACATTGAAAATTCGACTCCACGTTCGGCCCTCTCGATCGATTGGGGTCGGTGCTTTCTATTCGTCGTCGAAATAGAAACGGCGAAAGAAAAAGAACCGTTGGATATTTTTATTAAATCCTTCGTAGGAATTTTCGGAGTCTGGATGCGTCGTAAACAAAACCGTCGATCGTTGCTCGATGGCGCGAATGGAAAATTAAAATTATGCAGAATCTTTTCGACGTGGATGGCGTCGAGCGAAGAAATTAAGGAACGCGAAGAACTACTCGCGTACCCGTAAACTGGTTATAGCGATGTTTGCACAGCGGGTATAGGCCTACCTGGAGACAAACGCGGCCGACATAGTTTCGTTTTCTTTTCACCGTGACGCATTTATAATCTCGCTTATATAACGTTCGTTCAAGGAGGAGGAGGAGGAGGAAGAGGAAAAGGAGAAGAAACTGTGTAATACGCAGCAGCGCGTTATTCGATTATATTAAAAACACGAGTAGTGTCTTTTTTCTTTTTCAAAACGAAAGATCGCGATTAAAACGTTTGTCGTCGCTGCACCTTTTTTTTAACTCTAAATAACTAAACGTTCGTTTAATAGACTACCCACCCCTGCAGACTTTGCTTATGCTTAAAATTTTTTTTAATTTATTTATTATTTTATTATTTATATTATATTTTTTATTATATATTTTATTATATATATATAATGAATAATTGTATGTATTATTTAATTAATTTTTTTTCATCGAAAACTTAATTACTACTGCCACAAGGCTATTTGTGGGAAGCACTCTTTTAACATCTGGCAAGAGTGCAGACGCTTATTTTTACCTTTACTTTCTATTTTTTAATTGAAATATTATAATACTACTCTCAAGATACACTCGATTGAAATAAATAAAGAAAATATAAAAATGAGACGATTAGTTACAGAATAACACCGTGATTTAAGTTTAGTTATCTAGGATTAACCGTTCGACATTTCTTCGGTGGTCGATATTTATATCGACTAGCCTAATTACATGCATAATTAGAAGGATGGATCGACAAACGATATATCTGCAATAATCCACACATTGAATTTACATCGACATCCAGCCCTTGCAAAAAAATGTACTTGCATACATATCGCGATATTATTTATTTGTTTTCTATTTATCGTCGTTCTTAGATCATCGATAAACGACGCCGCAAACGTTCTCGATCAAGTTGCAAAATACGCGACAGTGCATATCGCTGTTCTCTATACTTTCCACCACTTTTAACCCTAGATAACTAAACATTTACCTAATAGACTATCCACTCCTACAGATTTGTAGATGACCGCCTTACTTATTCTATAATGTTCTGCGCCTGCAACAAGGCTATTTGTGGATAGGACAATTTTAACATCTGCCAAGAGTGCGAACACTCATTTTTACCACCTTTCTATTTTTTGATTTAAATATTATAATACTTCTCTTAAGATACGCTAATCTGTTCGAAGTAAATAAAGGAAATGTAAAAATACACTCGCTTTTAATTCCTACTATACGAGTCGAATGATTAGTTACAGACACTGCAACTATAGCAACACTGATATAAGTTTAGCTATCTAAGGTTAAAAAAGCCTTTAAGACCGCTAGTGCGACTAGAAACGTCGCGATCATCGGACAAATTTAGAAGCGCGTTGAACAATGCGCGTAAACGATATTATATTCTAGGTCAAGGTACGCGTCTATGGATAACCGTGTGCAAAAAGTCGTTGGTCGAAGCGAACGATTACGCGACTACGACGACGTTCTTTCGTCGAACGAAACGACAAAGACTCAGCGAACGAACTCGCGCACGATGAATTCTCTTTTGTTCGTCCATTATTCCGACCATAGCCGCTCCGATTCCTCCGTGTAAAAGGTCATTTTCGCGTGGTTTTGCGTACGTAGCAGCGTTTCCCAGTATCGATACGTGTTCGTGCGCATTCCAATGGCGTTAAGCGTACCGCATTATCTGTTTATTTACTTACGCGCTTACCACGACGGATAATGATATTGATAGGCGTACCCGACCGAATGAACGTCGATGTTCTCCTTTGGCAAATTTTAAATGGCGCGCGTAGCCGCGATAAAGAGAAACGACGACATGCGTCTTTCGATCTTTACTATATACTATAACTATACAATATTATCCGTTTAATTAACGATTAAAATAATTTACTAACTGTAAAACCGAGGCCAATACATTTAGGTATAATAAAACCTCTTTCCTGTTTTTACTGTTACGGTATATCGAGGTTGTACTAAACTGAAATAATGTACCATAGAATTTTGCGGTTACATTTTTTATAATAATATAACGAAGCATTGCATAAACTATAAATATATGTTTGGAAAATTATATTATAATTTGGATAATATAAAATGTATAATGTACAAAATTAGTGAATATATAAATATACGTATAGATACCTTTTACATACGTGTATTGCACGTATGTAATAAAAATGTTTAAATAATATTTCGAGATAATTTGAACGCTATGCTTTCGCTACTTGTGCTAAAACGGATTGCTCAGAGGTAGCAAGAAAGATTCGTGACACTCGATCGATTAAACGCCGTTAGCGATCGATGGAGAGCCAAAACCGACAAAAGTCGATGACAAAACGACGAAGCGCGAGGAAACGTCGAACGAAAGAAAGTACGATCGCGCGCCTCGATGCTTCGTGGGAAGTCGGAGGAGCTCGGTGAGCAAACGTTTCACTCTCGACGACCGTTCGGATAACGGGGCTCCGTTCACGATCGAGGTAGGTAGCTGGGTAGGTTTGTAGGTAGATAGGTAGGTAGGTAGGCAGACAGACAGACAGGCAGGCAGGCAGGCAGGCAAGTAGGTAGGTACCTCGTCGAGAAAGAAGGGAAAGTAGTTCTGTGAGTCAATGGGGCTTGCGGTATCCCACGAACGTGCAACGGTTAAACAGACTCTAGTCTCTCCACGGTCGGTCGATCCTTCGTCGAAGAACGGTAACAACTGTAACTTCGAGCCTCCTTTCCGGACGCTATCCTGAAAAATTACGTCTGCTTCGCGTGTAATTCGACGGCAAAGAACGTGTCATCGACCTTTTCCCGGCTCAATTTAAATACCCGTGTTCGGCCGTTTCGGTCGAGAAAGGGTTAAATACAGGGTGACCGATGGGAACGTGTTGAAAGTTACAATGTATTTCAAAGATTTTGCAAACGATTGCAGTTCTGTGTTAATTCCAGTGGACGACGCTTTGAAAACATATATGTATTTCGATCGTTAAATTATTATATTTCTCTTTCGTATATGTAATAATAAAATTGACAAGTTCTCTCTACAAAATGGCGTTTAATTCATTTTATTCGGCCTATTTATTACGAAGTAATAACTATTTACTTTTAACGCATTCCCATTGGTCAGCCTGTAATTGCGTCGCTTTCGTAACAACGGGAAATCGAAGAGGAAATCTTAACGAGTGGCCGCAATTTGAATACGCGAAAAAATAGCGATATTCGAAGTTCGTGCGTTCGGAAAGTCATTTCGTTTTATTTTACGAAATAAAAAAAAACGTTGTTCTTTAGTTGTTTTTATGAAAAACTGTTGGGGAAAAAACAGAATTATTTTCCGAACAAACCTAATAATGTGAAATTTCGCCTGTATCGTTAATCGATGTTTCTCGAGATCGTATCGTATATGGACGTTTTCTCGAAAAATTGCGCGAACGATCTTTTTACCGTCTTTCGTATCTATAGAACGACCGAACGATCGGCGGAAGACGCTCTTTCTCGGCGATGAAAGACGGGCTAGGCTTCCTGGAACGACAGAATGTAAGAGTGACTTAACGAAAGTATCTGTCACCGGAAATAGATTGTTCGACCGCGAAGAGTCCGCTTAATCCAGCGACAAACAATAGTTGACCCGAATATGCCTGCGAAACGATGACGGGACTCGACCCTGATGAGACGAAAGCTGCTCGTTACGAAGAGACGTTTCGTGGAG